>JAODUH010029286.1:0-23085 GCA_027564835.1 Typhlichthys subterraneus
TCAGAGTGACAGCTTTCAGAGAAGACCAAAACCATGCATATACTCTACAGGGTTCAAGAACAGCATTCAATTTACTTAGGTTATCCCTAACATAGGCGTTTTTATGCAAATTTGACAGGAATTTTAAGGGTAGTATCATGCTTTTACAAATATATTTTTTTTACAAAAGCTGCTGAATTCTACCGTGTGTGTATTCCTTATTTATAGTTCCATGGTGTTTTCACGTAACCCTGCTGTCTAGTCGGAATGGAAGCATCACGGAGCAGAAATCAAACAAAAGCAAAACAAAGGCAAAAAAAAAATTTGTTCATCAATTCTAATCAAGGTTCAATTCATTAATCAATTAATCGTGATTTTGATTTTAGGTTAAATCCTGCAGCCCTAAGCAGTACAACTGCTTAATTTTAAGGAATATTATTCTCACTTTGCCTATAGTACCTAAAAGAATACTTAAATAACTTAATACATAAATGTCACTTTAGCCATACTTGTATGAAGTGGTATTTTAATATATTACATCTTATTCTGTAATTCGATTTTCTTTGAGGGGGAAAGTGTGAAAAATCTATTTTGATCAATATATGTTATGTTACAGTCACTGTCCCTTTAACCAAGATAACTTCCTGCTTCTAAACAACTGAAAATAAAAACCACTGATATACAGTATGTATATTCAATTATAATACAGCATTTTAGTTTAGTTTCGTAACATGTTCAGGAAACCATTTAGTTTGAGGTTAAATTGTTTTCGTATGTGTATAAAACTACATTGAATAATTAATTAATGAATTATTAAAGTAGGGTAGAATGTAATTCAATGTGCAGCACATTAATCAAAAGAGGTTAATTGTTTGAAAGTGTAATCTTTCACAAGACTGAAGCAAAGCAAATACTGTAGAATATATTAATCAGCCTTGATCATTTGGCAATATATAATGCCTTCACATCTATACCTACCTATGGTAATTTACATTTTACCATATTGTTATAGAAAATAATTAATGTAGCTAATGAAAAAAGATAGATGCTAATTCATATGCTACAGGTACTAAAGTTGACCAAATGTGTCTGTTCTATTGGATTTTCACGTATCACATTTCTACTGTCTCTGATGGACACATCTTTTTTTACATTGTATTTTTTTACAATCCTTGCTCACCCTGGTCACCCCTTGTTTAATTGCTTCCATCTGGTCACCAACAGTATTCTGTCAAGATGCAAGATGCAACAATTATGTAATAGCTAATTTCATATTAGCTGTTTGAATATCAGTATATAATTATATGTTATTTGTGTGCATGTGTTTGTTTGTTTATTGTTTGGTATGTGGTAAAACTATTGTACTTGCCTGGTGGCTGTGCAATATTGTGCCCCTCAGAAATACTAAATATTACCTACTGACAGAAAATGCTCACTCTGCTCATTCTGAAACATTCTGAGCTCCTCCATATTCCAAGTAATTTGTCAGAGATTGTGTCAATCAAATAATTAACATTCAGAAAAACAAACTGTTGACAATGATTCTTTTTTACAAGTTATTTCAAGTTCTAGCAGAAGATTGGACCTTCAAATAATCATTAGACTCCACATGTGGGGACAGTCAATTGATGTTGGCACTAATTGAACTATCCAACTAGACACTGATTGGGTGATGGTTCTGTAACCGGCTGGCAAGCGGATGTGAAGCAAAAGATCCTTTTTGGTATGCATTAAAGGTCCCGTTGCGGACATCAGTCAGCATGAGGATGAGATATAACCTGACATGCCAGAAGAATTGTTGTGACAAGTCCATCTGTGTAACCATACATTGAAACTGTTTGTGAAAGTCTGTAGTTTTCGCTGTCGGCACCATGGTCAGCACACTTAAACCACACCCGTATAGCTATAAACACAACGCTGATTGGAAAACCACACCTATATAGCTATAAACACAAAGCTTATTGGAAAGTTTAGTTGCAATTCGAACACATTCAAAATGATTCCGAGGCTTTCCGGACTAATTCTCACTGCAAAATAAACTGAAGCTAGATGAGATACAGGATGAATATAATAACATGTACATTAAATTTAATGTATTGCATCCATCTGTGGGCAAGAGGGTGTCCATTCATGTGAATATGCTGAAAAATATAAGCACAACACAGAACCACAAGGCACTGTCTTGAGTTTTACCACTTATTTTAACATTTGACTGTTTAGCAGTGATCAAAATACATCAAAATATACCTTCATGTGAATCTTACTCTGACAGAACAAATGCACGCCAGATGACAGCATAGTGGGAAAGAATAAAGAAAAGTCTAACACTGCACATCACCAAGTGAGACCATTAAAAAAGTCAGCTAGAGCTGACAGTGTGACAAGGAGATTGGAAATGAAGAAAGCATGCTGGACTCTACATGGGGGTGAGGGACTTTCTCTCCACCCCTCTTCAAAGTGGCACTGAAGCTCTAAAAATATCCCACCAGCAGCTAAGCGGGTAGGGTCAGGCAGACGCGCAATAGAAATGTGTTCGTCTGGGACTCCTTTGGCTGGTGCAGCAGTGCATTGGTGCAAGTGGGAGAGAAGGCCAGGACACATCAGGACACTTTGATCAATGCAACATGCATTCCCTCTGAAATTCAGCCTGGGTCCCGAGGTTTTTTATATGTTCACTGATCTGACGGTGCTAATGGGAGATGGGCTGTTAGAATAGGCTTTAAGGGTGTGCCAATGAGTGAATTTTTAAGCACTGGTCCACATAAGCTTATGAGGAAAGAGATATTTTTACTGATGTTCTAATCTACTGCATTCGCTGCAGTCGTGAGCAGCAACAAAACCAACTCACAAGCTAAAGAAATGATACGTTGTATGTGAAAATATATCCACCTTACAGCTGCACAAACTACACATATCTGGATAGCAAACACACCACTCTTGTAGCAATAGATCAGTGTGAGAGGTGGTCAGCACCACAGAAGACGCTGCCGATTTTCAGCACAGACTAGTGTACCACTGCTGCTCTCTCTCTCTTCTCTGAACCATTAGTATAATTTTCTTTCCAATGACCCTCCTCTTCCTTGATCTCAGGGTGAAAGAAGGATCTAAATTGGTGTGCTATAAGAGCATCCTGGGGCTAGAAACAAAGATCAGGGTGTAGGAAAGAGGTTGATAGATTGAGAGAGCACTTAATACCTGGCTTGTTGAGATGTGGCGAACACTTCCTAACTCCATTAGGAAAGAGGGACTCAGACTCTTGGAGGAAGCTTAACTGAAGCACCGACTGCCCTTACACTTTCAGCTTGCTTGGCCCTGCAGGAAAGTACAACTTTAAGTGGCGGAAAACAGGAATAAAACAGTTCCAAAGCAGTGTAAACCCCTTCATTGCTTCTTGAGGCTCTTACAGTGACTGCACATAGAATGGGGGTGACAACACAGAGAGGCTACAGACACTTCTCTGGTGATGCAGTATGTGTCTAGTAACGTGGTTGTGAAGAAACGGTTCCAGTACACTTGGGGTTTTTATTGCAATTAAAGTTCAAAGGTGATAAAACAAAGTGCTGTCTGACGCTAGCTGGGTTTACATGGACACTTTTGTCTTTCCGAATGGAATCTTTCCGATTGACGGTTTCGGGTTACCTGTTTACATAGAACGCCACCTAATCGGGTCTGGTGCTTTAATGCGCCGTCGCAACTTATTGGAATTTATGTAACATGCACACATTATCTGGCTCATGACATGTCCCGCTAGCAAATGGTAAAACCGGCTAGCTACTAGTTGTAGGTACCTCGGAGAGTGAGGCTATTTGTGTGACTGGTGGAGAAATGTGTGGCTCCAGAAGAAGTCACCGTTTCTATCTCCTATTCGCCTATTTGCGCAGGTACGATTTGCGCACGTGCGATTTCGTACGGTTCAAATAATATATATATATAATACATCCATTATACAGTGGCTGTGCAGACCAGTTTACCGGCATCACACAAAATGTAAGACGGGGCATGCGCATTACAACGCAACCAGGAAGTTATCAGGTTTAACCGTTTACATGCTAGAATTCTTCTTTCAATCGGATCATGGAACGGGTTATACTACCTCTATTTTTTGGAATAAAAATTGCCGTTTATATGGTGCATTTTCCTTTGGGTTGAGATTTTAATCCGATTCCAATCAGAATAAAAGGGTTCATGTAAATGCAGCTATTGTTGTTTTCAAGTCGCTTTCGCTGTCGTCACAACTTAACCACGCCCATACCCATCAGTACCACGCTGATTAGTAAGATCAATTGTCCTTCTGACTCAGTCGCAAGTATTTCATCAGACTGATTCTCGCTGCAAAGTCAAACTGAAGCTCGAGAGATCAGAATCTGCTTGAACATACTCATACCTAAAAAATTGGGAAGGGGTACATGCTAATGTAATTCTCTTAAAACAGTGGATTCCATCCCTGGTTCTGGAAACCCACTGCCCTGCATGATTTAAAGTCTGCCTGCTCCACCACACCTGATTCTAATGAATGGGTCGTTATCAGGCCATTCATATGTATCAGGTGTGTTTTGAAGCAGGAAGACATCTAAAATATGCAGGCCAATGGATCCCCAGGACGAGGGATGAATACTACTGTGTTGGCATACAAGCTACTACTGTATACACGTAAGAACATATTGAAAGAACACTTCAAGCGGGAGGTTTTTGAATAATTATGAACCAAATCTAATACACTTTCACTAGTTCCTGGTGTGCGAAAAAGTCACAATTTTCGACATCAGTGTTTCACCTATAGTTTCTCCCATGTTTTTGATGTCTCCCTGCTCCACACCTGATTCTTATGAATGGCCTGATAACCTCTACAGACATATCTTTGTTAAAACTAAATCAACACTGGTTATAAAATCTCATCTATGAAAGCTTTGGTTTTCTATCTCAGCTCACTGAAAGTGTCAGTTCAGTAGTTGCTTTTGATAAAAAATGTCTGCCAAATGACCCAAGTGTATTCACCCCACTATACAACACAGATTTTCTTCAGCTTTCTTAAGTGAGAGGGCATGCTGTGTATTTCTGGTGTGTTAAACCAGACACCAAGCTGTCACTGGAGTCAACTTTGATCCACTGAAACACGTACATTGATACTGTAAATTGAAGCAAAGCGGCCAGAGAGACTGTGGAGCAGCTTGACCTTCCATCTGCAGAATGCCTCAGACATCGACAGGCTTCAGCGTGTGTTTTCTATCGTCCACCAAGCATTATCAGCAGGCATGCGCCGACGAGGTGCCATGGTAACACAGGAATTGAAAGGTGAGGCGAGTTGTTCAGACTTTGTTAAATAAGATTTTCACTGTATTATAACTCAGCAGCATCCTTAGTTTGAACTGCAGAGGCCTGAACAGTATATTGCAAAGTGAGCCCTATCCTTTCGACAATGACCGTTTGCAATAAATACACAAGAACAAAAACAAATAAACAGTTGAGGAATATATTTGTCTGCTTCATTTAAGAAATGCTTGTCTTCAGTGAAGACAAGATACCAAGGAAGAAGAGCATGCAGAGTACAGAATAAATATAGCAGTCAAACTGCCTGAGAATTATTCTTCTATTTCGCCATTTTCTAACTAAACTCCTCAGTTACACATATTGATTCATGAAAGCAGAGCCTATTCATTAATGGCACGTCCAGCACCAACTAATAATAGTTGACGTAACTGGATAATGAGGCAAGTCAGTAATAGTATTCCCAGCCAGATACATATTACACTCGACTCTGGTCAGAACAGACACACACTATGGTAGATAATTGTAATCAACAGAATTAATTACTGGCGCCTGTGAGCCCCCTCATTGGTTGAATGAGTAATTATGTCATAAGTGGGTCTGCCCCATGGTGCACCAGGCATCCAATCTCTCCCCATCTAATTATACAGGGAGCTATCATACCCCTAATGACTTTGCATGTTGCCTATTTCTTAAGAAGCTTGAGATAAAGGCGAGGACAAAATGATGTAAAGCGCAGTGGATCCTGGCGGCATTACTTTAAATAGAGCTTGATTCCCCTTAGAAGCTTGGCTCTTCTGTGAGATATGAGAGCTGCTCTAATGAGCGCCCACACTCTTGATTTGGAATGTGTCCAGTCTCATTTATGCTCAAGAGGGAAAGAGAGGGTTTATCAAATAGAAAGAGAAAATATATATATTCTAGTGGATTAGTGGGATTCGTGACTGCTGGCATACTGGGTTTTTGTTTTTAAAAAGAGCCATTAAACAGGTGTTTCATAGTTTCATAGTATTGCAGAAAGAGGACATTAATGCTTCCTGCAAATAATGTAAAAATTACTTGTTACAAATGGAGATATCACCCTTGTGAAAAGCCTAGTATCTGCTCTGACAAAATGACTGTTGCTGTAAAACATAAATTGAACTGATAAACATCAATACTCATATTTACAATATATTGAATACATGAATAAATAAAGGATGATTAACTAGGTGCATCCCATAACATCCTTGAAACTGCTATTAGCATCCAAGTGACTAACATACATTTTAATGCTGTTATAAGCATTAAATGGTGTAGTGGTCTGGGTGTTGGGCTCCCATTCGGAAGGTCGTGGTTTCAAACCCTGGTGTTGACCTACCTGTAGGCATCCGTGAGCAAGATGCCTTGCATGGCAGCAATCACTGTTGGTGTGTGAATGGCAATGTGTAACGCTTTGGATAAAAGCGCTATATAAATGCAGTCCATTTACAATAATGCCAACCTAAGAGCAATACATGACACTTCATTCCTATATTCATTATTGTTCCTAAAACAATATTTTTCAGTGTTCAGTACAAGAATAACCAAAACAATATGATAGAATTCAATTGTGTGCTTGCCAAAGCAATCACAGTCACATTACCACCACCACATGGATGCTGGCATGAGTCCATTATGGCCCAAAAAGTTTTGTTTTTTTAACATGACAGAAATCATAGCATTCAGTATTCGATTCATGTCAAGTCTCTTTCATTGGAAAAAGTAATGTAATTAAACTGCATTTATATAAAAGAAACCAATATTGTCAACAACATAAAAAGAAAACTTAGACTTAGGACCCTTGCACAGATAATTGTCTATAGGTATCAGACACTGTATATGGCCAAATAAGTTACCAGTACAAATTACTAGGTCTGTGTATTTAGATGTACTTCATAAACATGATAAAATATTAGACAACATTAGATGTAGCTACAAGTCTGTAATCAATGTACAAAGCAGAACAACACTAACAGGCACATGTAATCTACAAAAAATCTATTGATTCTGTTATATTCTAAGTTTGTTTAAAATAACAAATTGATTCAATTAGCCTACATCCTCTATTGCTGCTACAAAGCTAGCTTTTGTCAAAATTGCAAGAGGAACTGCATCAACCTAATATTGAACTCCACCTATATATCGTTGGATTGGTTTCAAACCATATATGCCCCATGCCCATTTAGGCCAAATTTTCACAGAGATATCCCCAGCACTAACTTTTACTACACAAGAGCCATGTTTCCTTTAACATGTAAGGTGGGGCTTATGGTATCTATCTACAATTATATTTTAATTTGCCATGTACTTTAACAAGTGTCTTGTCAATCCATGGCATGAAGGAAATGAAAAATACATGAAATACACATTTGTGTAAAATATTATTTCAACATTCTCAAAAAGCTCATATTTCTTAAAATCTTGTTAAGGACATAACATCATTGAATTATGTAAGTGACATAATTTGATCAAATATGAACTAACGGATAATGCCTTCATCTGACATTTACATGGCATGATGACTTGTACTGCATCTCATCAAAACGGGCCAGTCCAATTTCTATCTTCTCAAAACTTAAAGTAAAATAATAAAATAGAAAATAGCCATACATCTAATAATGCAAACAAGTGTTTACTTGTAATTATGCATCCTGCAAATGACTGAAGGATAATATTCAGAAAGGGAAAGTAGAAATAGATAAAATGACAAATTATAAGTAAACTACTGTTTTGTAGAAATATATTATTGTTTTTTATACTGTAAATTGAATTACAGTAGTTAATTTTATATCAAAATACAGAAACTTGCCGGCAAGTGTGCTGCCAGTAAGGAAATAATTAGGTGACATGAAATAATTTAATTATATATTATACCTTTAAAGGTACACTCACTCTATAAGTGGCAATGCGGCTGACAGAAAAAGCTAAAGGGGAACACACACTGTAATATATGCCATAAGAAGGCTGAACTAGGAATCAACAGGTCAAGTGGAGCAATGTGCTCCGGCCGATACCTTATCTCCTTCTGTCAGCGGGTGTCTACTGTCTGCCAGATTAATTGTGACCATCCACTTGAGACAGGGATGTCACGCTCGTTTGTGTTCACTTGTCCCAGCCTCTGTGCCGGGCTTGAGAGGGAGAAGGAAAGTGATGTAGAAGAGGGGTAGCACCCCATAGGAAAGCATCCTGCTTAAAATACAATACATACCCCGTTGTTTGGTTTATGTATTGATAATACATTATAACTTAATTTCAGATCAGTAGCTTTCAGAGAACACTTATGGGGAACCTTTTTAAATGAATAGTTCAGCCTAATTTCAAGGTAATGGATTTTCTTTCTAGCGGTTTATTCACAAGCTTCCTCGTAAATACCCTCCAGAACAATCAAAGGGAATGCTAACTGATTCTCTAAGGCTCTGAAGTGGGACAAACGCATGACCATAACAAATACAATGAAGTGCTTGTGGAGCAGGATCCCATGGTTCAGAAGACATTATTTATTAGGAACACCTCTTGAGATGAACCATCTTGATTTCAAGAGGGTCCTAGACACGTATACAAAATGACAATACAAAATCAAAACAACACAGTAAGTCATATACGGAAAAAAGCTCTCCAGGCCAAAACACTCCCCCACTCATTGACTCCCCTAAAATATATCAAAAATCAAAAGAAGTTGTCTACAGTATAATTAAAAGCACAAGTAGGTTGTTTGGCGTAAACAGAACACAGTAAACATATACCTATAAAACATAAAAATCCAGGCGCGCTTGCATCATCAACGGATTACGGCGGATTTGTGAAAGCGCTGGAGCAGACCAGCTAGGTCTAGGCAATAGCGAGATTCATAAAATATGTTTGTGTAGGTTACACACTAAAGTTATTCCACATTGTACTCTATTCATTTCTAACCCTTTGCCTACCTGTGCGTATGTGTAACAAGCAGCTACACACGTTGTCCACCTGCCATAGGTGATGCCATATTGATAATGCACCTCGAGCTGACTTTAGACCAGGGATTTGCTGGTCAATTGCGCAATCAATTTCTGCTGACTCAAGATAGCAATCCGCTAGATGGGCGCAAGTGCATTTGCTATTTAGACAACGTGGGCGCTGGATGGGAAAATGACAACTGCGTCGGTCTGAATCTAGCAAGATGTCGCATTGTGCCGGCTGTAAGACGGGGCCCTGAGCGTTTGTGTTGGGAAGTAGTACAGTACTGAGTAGGAACGTGTGCGGGTGGGTTTGTGTGTGTGTTGGGAGGGAGGGGGTTGACAGGGTGAACAGCTGGCTGGTAATTACGACATACAATAATTAAGCCCAGTAGTTGACGTTTATGCAGCTCAGACACCAACATCCCTCCAACAGTAGTGCACTCAAATGTCTTCCTTTATTAGTCCAGCCAGATCACAGTCTACAGCGCCAAATTACCTCCAGCTCATCTCCCCACTGCATTGTTTCATCAAAGGAAACACGTGGATTGTTTTTCCATTCTGGGCAGACAGACGATGTTGACTTCTTCCAGCCTTAGCTGGTTGCATTCATCGCTGACGTTTGCTTTTTGCATGCCACCATTCAGACTCCAAACAAGAGACCCGTAATTGCATGTTGTATAACTCATGCCACCCATAACAGAGCACTCTACTCTGAGATCGATACACAAGCTCACTTATGCTGTGTTTGGTGTCAACGCTAAGAATTAAATATTTCAAAATTGTGGAAGTGTTGACAACCCTGCAGGCAGCCAGGGCTGGCTTTTTGATCATTTTGAGGTTGTGGGGAAAAAAACAACCGTTCTAATATTATCTGTACCTGCCACTATATATTTAAAGGAAGACTGGGAAGGTTTTCATGAGATTAAGATTTCTATCATATCGGATACAGGCTAAACTAAGATGAAGAGAGGTTGACGTTTCCTATCTTTTGCAGTGTACTTACCACATGGCGTGTCTGCTAAAATGTAAAGACCACATCCATATAGCATGCACAACAACATGTCACATAGGGCACACTGTCTGCTAAAAATCTAAATGCCAATCTTTCACAGTTGTATTCCCCTCTGTCGCTCTGCCTTTGACAATATGCATTTGTAAAAAATAATCAACGTATATATTATCACTGTGTGTGGGAATATGATTAAAAGACTACTGTACGTGGGTGTGGGTTGGAGGTCAAAAGCGGCATGTCCAAATGGTGGGAAACAGTTGTTGTTCAGGTTGATCCCCTAGTCCTATGTCTTCTGGATGGTACTGTAATAGTCCTCTCACGTGTCGCTGGGGTGAGAGTTGAGTCAGGATGTGCGTATAACTGGGACTCTAACGCTGCTATTATCTCCAGAGATGATCCAGCACTCCTACGCCCCCACAAAGTCACAACACCATAGCCCTGGGAGCGCTGAAGAGGTGCAGACCATTGACATTGAGTGTGTAAAGCGCTTTCATCGGCCCATTGTTTGCATTGCAAGCCTTCCCTGCTACTCAACTCAAGCAATTATTCGCTCCACTTGGCAAATTTGTCCTCCTTTCAGTATCTAAGTCGACAGATGATTTAAAGGCACCTGAAGATCCTATGAAAGCCAAAGCGTTCCTGATTGGGGTTTTAATTTATTAAATTAGGCAGCTAATGAGCTAATTTAGGGCTCAAGTGAACCTCAATTAAGATGAGCCTGGTAGGGTGGGATATTGTGGTGGCACAAAGGAAAGGTTCAGCTTCGAACATTTCCTTTTCTTTTTATTGAAAACTAATCAGTGTATATGTTAGTATTTTAAAAGGGACATCACATGTCTACGAAAGGTTCCTAACACATTTACATGTAATGCTGACTGACTGCTGACAAATGTGCCAAACCATTACATGAAGACTACTTCAACAAAACCCACTGAACCCACCGAAGCCCAACCTGCTCTACAAGTCATGGCAGTGCATGTAATATCACATCTTTAGAAAAATGTCACTTCTATGAAGAATACATATTCATATTACTTATAGTGATTGAAAATAAGTGCAAATATGCGTGGGAGATGGGTTGTGGATGTGTAAAATGAATATTCCTTGTATCAGCTATGGACTCAAATACATTCATAAATCAGCTTTTAAGTGCACTCTCCAGGAGCAACATGGTACATAAGTGTATCATTTGTGAAACGACAGCTAGGCAAACACCATAATAACAAGGAGTATGGGCAGCTACTAACAATGGTATACATTTCCTTCAAAACACCCACAAGGAAATGTGCTTTAAATTAATTATTAATGTGGGCTATGCTGAAAGAAAACAACTTTAGCACATATCAGCAATAAAAACAAAGAAAATAAATGTCTATATATTAGCCGTAAAATTATTAATATCTCATAAATATCCCATCCGTTGAAATTAAATATTTAGTTTGAATGTCAATGTCAGCTGCATTTACAGCATTTAGCTGTATTTATATATATATATATATAAATAAAAGGGGGGGCAAAGGTTTTGCTTAGGTTTACTTAGGTTTGCTCTTTGCTCAGGTTTGATATATCTCATCTAAAGAGATGGATACAAACACACAAACATGCAAATACAGTATAAAAGGTAATGTTATATCTTATTTTCTCTTGTTTTAGTGCCCTTTAAAGAAAACTTGACAAACAGACGGGCTATAATTAAAAAACAAATTTGAATAACTATTGCGTGCCTACTATTTGTTTTCATCCATAATCAGACTTTTTTGTACAGCCTATGCTGTGATTTATAGAGGCACCACATTTGACAATTAGTAGGTAGGTAAGTTGGTTAGCTAAAAGATAATCAAACAGTCAAACAAACCCAAAATCCAACAGCATCCACCTCTGCCCCCTCCCTCTGGAACTGTTGGTCTGTCATTGTGAAGTGTGCAACATATTCATATGATTGACAGGTAAAGCAGATTTTCCAAACAAATCAGGCAAAAGAGACTCTGATTGGTCAGAATGATTTTGCACTCTGTCAAAATTGACTTTAAGGCAAGAGGGGCCATGAACCAGAGAATATTTATTTACAGAGCCTTTAAAAAAGGAACACTGATTGTGTTACTACCAAACAATATGTTTATGCCTCAACTCACCTGAAAAGACCATTGTGCATGGAAGCGTATGTCAATAGGAGGACAGTACAGTACAGTGTGAACCTATATGGATGTAGGGGGTGAGTAGATGAATTCAGCTCACTCAGAATTCAGGTGAGAGTGTGCCAGACTCAAACAAAAGTTTTAAACAAAAACAATAGTCCATTTGCAGAACTGACACTATCTCCAGCAAAACACAAATCAAGGAGAATAATTGTACTTGCTTTGTATGAACAATTAATGAATATATATATTGTGTTATATCTATATATAATATATATATATATCTATATATAAAACTAAAATGTGAAGAAATACTGTACTTTCACGGGTTTTCCATACAAATGTTGATAAGAAAGAGTTCTGAGCTGAACTGAAATTCAGACTGAATTGGTAAAAATCATTACCTATTAATACCACAAAACAATATGCTGCTGCAATGTGTCAAATCCATTAATGTGTTTATAGGGCCACTCATACATGTTAGGTGGTCAAATCAAGAGGCTTGTACAATGACAAAAACTGGTTTAATAAAAATGGCTAATAAGACTAATAACAAATAAACACTGGCAGAATGCAAAGTTAGAGTGGAAAGGATTTTGTGTTGTTCTGGGTCAGAATAGATGGCAGCCATCAAAGACAGCTCACAACTTCAATCAGTGTTGCATGTGGGTCAAGTATCTTTTGAGAAGAACAGCAGCTAACTTTGAATTTTCAAGTTCTGTGTGAATCAAGAGCATTTCCCCCATTTTTATGTTACAGCAGCAATACAGTATGTGTCATCTATGACCCCATCGTGACCCGCAGGCAGGTGTCTGAGCACGGGGTGAAGGCTTATAACGTCAGGCCAGTTCCACTACAGTCCTGGAGAAGAAAACAATAATGCTGGAGGTGGCTTTTGTCTTTGGCATCTCACAGCCCTTTATGACAAGGTTAAACTCAAGAACATCCCCCGCTGCGTGCCTGCTCTGCCAAATGAGAGTTGACTGGCCTGCTCATGCTACCAACGAATTAATGTGCACAGGCTAAATGGAGAGGGCGATATCAAAAGTCATGCCTTGCATGCTATAGTACACACACACACACACAGAAGCATGCCAACACAGGAACGCAGCAACACACGCATACAAATTAACTACACTTAACACAACGTGCAGCCATAGTAACAGCCAGACTTTCTATTATACTGTATTCATTCTCTCTCTCTCTCTCTAATATTACCTGACCAATCACATATCTTCAACATCTCGGGGGCTGCAATACACCTATATGTAGGTGTATTGATACAGTGTAGACAAACACACACACACACACGTGTTCATGCACTACATGAACAATGTAAACCTATCTCATTCTGAGGAGCAGTAGGCATACTAACATCTCTAAAGTAGCAGGTATAACACTGGAACATTTGACGCGATGCCAAGCAACATATCCCCTGACAGCTTAATGGAAGCATCAGGCCTAAAATTAATGAGTGAAACAATAAATAAAAACTACACATTATCACACTAACTACACCGTCCTCATCTGCCCTTCCAGTCCTTTCGCTTACTCCATGGTAACAGGCATGTGACAACTTCCGCAGTCATTCATCTCTGGGATGACTTAGATACAGAAGACATGAAAGTTTGCCTTCCTTAACACAAGCGCTTGATCATATCAAAACACCAAACCACACACCAATGTGCCTTGTAAATATAGTTGCGAAGGTGAGCATGAATACATGTATTAATCATAGTTTTATATTGTATAAAGTCTTATACTGTACTGTAAATGGAGCCAGGCAACATCCAGTGGGCCAGGAGTGATTATCTTAGTGCTACAATTGAGATAAAAATCAATATTAGTTTTCAGTATGGACTACCTTCAAATTAAAGGTAGTCAGCTGTTGCAAGATAAATGTAAGTTAATACACCTTTTGTCAAATTCAACATGTTACTTACTATATGCACAGCCCTGGCTCTGTAAATAATAACAAACAAAATGGCAAACACCCTTCATATTAACAAAGACAGATTACTACGCGACCGTGCAGGACCACGGAGCGATACTGTTTTGATTTGAGCTCGAAGATAGCAAGAACTACTAACCTTGCCTTTAACAACAACATTCAGGATGGACTACCTAAAACTTAAACAACAACAAAAGTGACTATAATTTTCAAACACAGGCACTATATGACTGGACCATCTTCAACTGGTCAGTATCCTACTGAGTATTGGCTTTAAAACACAGGGATTTCTTTCTGTCAACATCAATTGAGTTGTTCACCAAGATACTTATTTGTATGTGGTTCCTAACAGTGCTTAATGGGGAGTTCCCAGAATGAAATGCAGATTAGAGAAGGATGTCTCCTGAGGCTTATAGCTGTAAAGCTTTGCTTAACTATATTTGACTCTGGGTGAACATTTGTATTTGTGGAGAATCTAAAGTCGTTTGTCACTTTGTTACTCGATGTCTGTTGGCCTCTTGAGTAGTGCTCCAATTAGTGCTGCAGGGAGGCGGGCTTTGTTACGCTTCTGATCTTCCATGTGAGTGCAATAAGTGTCAATCAATGCCATATGCTCAGGATCATTTCAAAGCCAGGAGGTTTTGAGGAATGTAAGTCCATTGCTTTCTCTTTCACACAAGAGAATACCCTAAGGCTCCTAGCAGATCAGGCTACAAACAACATATATACAAAAAAGCTTTGCAGCTGAGCAGCCATCACCTCAATGCTGTCAATACAAATCCAGTCAAAAGTTGCCCTCTATGGATTCTAACACTGATTTGAGCAATGTGAAATGTGTAGAGTTTTCTATTTTAGGGCAAATCTTTCAATTATAGTGTGATTAGGTGCCTAAGAAAACTAGAGCAGTACAATTATTTAACTTCACTCACACATTGCCTTTAACACTAATCCATCATCAAAAAAAAAGAAAAAAAACCATGGACACTGTCAAACACACAAACCTATGCGCACACACATTAACATATGTACAGTAGTCTCGCACTCTCCGGCCTATTTCAAGACACTGACAAGCCGTGGAGGAGAACCGGGGAAAGTTGCCCACAGCTATCACACTTTTGCCTGGCCTCGTACCACGACGGGGGGATGGGTACAGTGGGAGCTCCTGGCTAGGCAGGACACCAGGCCAGTACTATCTTGCAGGACAGCTGTGTTGCTGGGCGACAGACGTAGTGGAAGGGGTGTGAGTGACCTTCACAGAGTGAACACTAGAGGTCTGGTCAGCAGATGAAGAGGTAAATCAATAGGTAATACATATCTAGGGGAACGACTTGAATCCTTAATTTCATCTTGGCCAAGCTACCCATACCACAGCACAAACTAAAATAGTTACTGCTAGTTCAATTTAAATGAGACGCCGTGATCCGCTTGAGTTGCCATCTGAACAATGCGTGCGCCATCTTAACAAGCTCATGTGCACACTGTGCTATGTAACATGACACCAAAACAGGCATGGGACCCATGCTTGTACATACGTCAGCAATTGTCCTCTGTAAAGCTATTCTGTGCCTTCACCACCAGCTGACATGTGACCTCTGACATTCAGCCAACTGTAATGTCAATGTGCTACAATCAGCTTCAGCAGACACAGGATGAAGCCACGGTCTCCTGCCGTAGACACAGAAGGCAGAGGTGAGGGCGATGGATACAGTCCATCGTTTCTACAATAATATTCCACTGAAAGGAAGGTACCTAGTCAAAACTTCACATCACATCTTATTATCTACTGTATCACAAATAGGTAACTTTCGCTTTACAACGCGGTCACAAAATATCTGCAGAAATTGCTATATATACCAGATGAATGGAACGGTTGCATTGTTGCGAGTTTGAGTGTTTAAGCCCCTATTTTAAGAATATACAATTATCTAAGGTCAAGATGACCTTTGCCATATTTGAAATGAAGTTACACATTTAACATTTTAGACTAAATTGACAGTTTTGACTTCAACTGATAGCACAACACTTTTTAAATGTACTGTATAAACAACATCTTGGTAATACTGTACCTATAAAAGAAGAGCTTTCAGAGAAGCCTCTCTATCTCTGATATCCATTACTAATACATGTTTAACTTGGGGCACATAAGCACCGTTCTGAATATAAGGTCATAACCCTAACTTGGACTCCTGGTTATATTACCCGGTTAAGCATGCATTGACTGCCGGAGGTTACTCATCAATGATATAGCAGTTAATTACTGTACATGCAAAATAGAATAAATGTATGTTAATTAAAACATTATAATCTTAATTCATATATGCATGTGTATTTAAACGCTTTATAAATATGAAACAAACTGTCGTATTTTACAGTACAGTTGCTGCATAATATTTCCCAAAACAAGTCAAGTCATTCGTGTTACAGTAATATTTCATGTTATCGGGCAATATACCTGTATTTGTAAATATGCATGCATGCCCACCATATAGGCTACTTTAATCTCATGTGCTTCATATAAAAATGTGAATGAAAGACATTAGTATAACAGACATAATTATTGGGTACGGTCCAAGGCAGGGCAGTTATCTGTGTAACTGCATACAGTATGTACAGCTGTGTACTGTGTTAAGGTCCAGTGCATTGTACATTGTATCATGCGTTTGCAAACGTTAAGTGCACCGGTGTATTGTGACGACAGCTAGAGACCTCTCTCATCTCTGCATGGTAGAGGGTGGGGCATTAGGGCAAAGTACAGTGCAGCCAAAGCAGGTCCAGTCCAGAACAAGCATGTGTTCAGGGCAGGAAGGCCTCACAATTACACGATGCTCACTGTGCTGAAGATTCATTTGGGAGGCACACCTTAATGTGTCATTCACATAGAAGGACTGTTGCAGGGTCCTGTGAAATCTTTCAAGACAAAATGTCTAACCAAGCTTATCCAATTTTAGATCCTGAATAGAATCTACTGGAAGAGTCAAATCAAGACACAGCCCAGAATGTTGGCAAGGGCACATTGAGACATATGTTGTGGAGTTGTTTTAAAACACAGGCGTTCAGGAATGAGGTTCAGGAAAATGTTACATGTGCAACACTTAGCACCTTTTCTCTCCAGTCTACCTATCTGTGACCATGGTAACACAACCTCAGCTGCTGAATGGATGCAGACAGTGAGTATGGCTCAATAATATTTAGGAATGAAAACCCTTTTTCGCCCCTACTGTGAACATATGACACGTGCAGCTTGATAGACTCACTGCAATGGAACTGGCAGATCTGGAGAATGTTTAAGAGTGCAGGGTTTCTATGCGATATGGGAAAACACATTATTTAACATTAGAGGGCCAGGATAGGGTATTTGGACTGGAAGAAAAATCTAACTGCGAATGCTGAAATCATACATTACTATCATATTTGGCAATGCATATTTGCAAATAATGTTAACTGATGTAACCTGATGTAGACCTAATTAAATGGTAAATTGACTTAATTTATATAGTTATTTTCTAACTTTCCGGCCACTCAAAACGCTGTACAGTATTGCCTCACATTCACCTATTCACACACTCGTTCATAAACCGATGGTGATGGCTGCCATGCAAGGCGCCATCTGGCCACCGGGAGCAGTTAGGGTTAGGTGTCTTGCTCAAGGACACCTCAACACTTGGTGAGGAGTTAACATTGTTATTATAATGTTAATGAAAATGTTAACTATTAAAAAATAATTGTCAACTGTCATCTGCACATATTCCCCAAGAAATCGTATGGCATGGAATGAAATGGTGGTCGAGCTAGATGAAGCCATACTAACTGTTGTAAGGCTAATTGATTAATAAAGGCTGTCAGTCCAATAGTTTCAAACGTAACCAGAGGTCTAGGTCTAGGAGGCAATGACTGCAAACATTCCCTAATGGCGTCCAGACCCTATTCACTGTCAGTTTTGGGTCTGGTTACAACAGGCTACCAGTCAGAGGCTGCAACAAGTAAACATCTCACAGAAATTATTTTATAGTATTTTTGAAATACAAAATACAAAACACTAAAGTATTTTGATACAAAATATCAAATACAAATTACAAAATACTATTTAGTATTTCAAATACACGTATCATAAAAATTGGCCATCGTTGCATATAGGCAATAGAGACATACCTCAAATTGCATTGACAACTACACCTAGGTAGACACAAACAGTATTCCAAATGCTTAACCTGATCAAATAATTGTTATTTCACCATGCCTAATTATTAGTTTGGCACCCTATGTGTACCAGTCACCACACTAGGCATATTGAGTAATAGGATCCCACAGTTTACCTATTTTTTCCCCTCAGTCAGAAATGACATTAGCTTATCATAAAGTGATAGTCAATGGAGAGCTATTGTATGTATTCCTCCCCGCGTGGGCTGGATTTAAATGCGCTCTGTCTCTATGCGTGCAATATCTCTAAAGACTGCCAATCAAACAGCTTGGATAATTATTGTACAAACAGGAAATTATGTATGGCAAACAGTTTCCAACAAAATATCTGAAACTCACAGGCTGTGTTAACCTACTATTTGTAATAATAAAATAAAAAAATTAATATAAACTGAAAGCCGAACCAAAGGTTTTATTCACTCATTCGCTTGCATACGTCAGTGCAGCATTGAGCTGTCATTGCCTTGAATTCTGGTCACAGAAAATGGAGCAAAAGGCAAATAATTATTTATGCAACTAATTTAGATTAATTCATTAATCACAAAGCCTGTAATTAATCAGATACATTTAATCGCATGACAGCCCTAGTAAGACCTACTGTATATCTCTGGTCTTCTGTGGTGAGGTGTTATGCCATGGTACAATGCAGTGGCATGCAGTGCATAAACCTGGCGACCCTTCAGATAACCTACCATAGTCTACTATGTCTACATAGTCTACTACTAGTACTCCACACTTCATATTTTCAGGAGAAGGGGTCGTTAAGAGGAGTGTACGGCTACGTCATTTAATTGAAAAAATGTATTGGCTAATAAAGACTGTTCCTTTCCTCTGACTGGAAAAGTAATGAGAACACACAGACATGAAGCTTATGTAGACTCCTTCAGATATGCATATACGTTTAAATTAATATATTGCGGAATGTTTAGGCTATTTGTGAAAATATAAGTTTTTGTCATTTAAAACGAGTGTTTCGTGAATTAAAAATAAAATACTTGTCTTACTTTGGTCACCCCTTCTCTGACGAGGTTGAAGGGCCTGACTGCAAACCACTGGTACAATGCTTATAACCATGTTGCTGTGGGGAAAAACAGATTTGAATCAAAGCATTGGGTGCTCTTGCAAGGGATACACAGTGGGAGGTCTTCCGTAAGTGGCTTTGATTAGCCGTTTGGTGGGCAGACCTTGGGGGTGAGGCTGGTGTCCTTGAGGCATCAAGAGAACAGTTTGATGTGTCCTCACTGGGTGGTAAATGGAAAGGTCATGGAAATATTACAATGTCTGCCATGGATGTGCTTATGACAATATGGCCAAAAGCCAATCATGTCTGAAATCTAACAGGGAATCTGTGTTTGTGTAAGCCACTTGCTGGGTAAGTACACACACAATGGTTTAGGTTTATGTGACTTAAGGGATAAATAAGGCACTCTCAGAGACCAAACCAAGACATACGCAAACAGCAAACAGTTTACATAGGACCTTTGATAATACAACAATGTGTATAGTGTCTTTGGTTATTGTTCATAAGCATCCAAAATTATTGATGTTGATAAATGTTGTAAAGTCTGTGGTCAATTTATTGTATTTTTATTGTATGCACATTAGTTGTTTGTAAACTGTCCTCCAGGCAAACGGTCATAACTTATCACTAGCCACTGGAAACCTTCTTTTACACAAAAACGCTAATTTTCTTTTCCCAGTGCCTGGCCGATCAGGTGATTGCCTTAGGCACAAATGCTGTGGACTACTGGGGAATTGGCCCCATGAATGCTAAAAATTTGATTTGTTTTACAATGCAAACAGACAACCACCGTACCCGGGAGGCTTTACCTGGCCTCGAGCTAAAGTAAATAAACATGGGACCATGAAGGCACACAAACATACCTTTGTATTCCATAAAACCTGGATAGTCAATATCGCTACATCTTGGGAGCAAGATGCAAGGTCTCTAAATTGCAAGGTTTATATACTCCCTTATGCCAGGCATTTGTTAACAGAACATCACATGGTAATAGATTTTATATAATGCCCCCTCCGTCTCTCTCATGATGCATGGACAACCTGAGAGAAATCACAGAGGGATAAATCACAGGGAAATATGGGGAACCCACCCCTTCCTAGAAGTGCACTTAAGTAAAATGACATAGTGACTCAGCATGACTGTTTCGTCACCAAGGCTGTGTGTGGCTGCATGGAGGGTTGAGTGGATTGGGCCTGGGAGGGGTGAGGGATGAGGTAAGGGTGGGTGGCTAGCAACAAAGTTTATGGGCGTGTCTGAGATAACACAACAGCCAAAACTTGTGGCACTAGGACTATAAAATACAGTACTTCAAAAGGCTGCAAAATGCCTGCTTCAACATAATTAGCTATGTCTATTGTATAATGTTTTAAGGTTAAACTAGATGAGCAAACTGTCTGCTCTAAAATAGGGAATTTGTTTGAAATAAACAGTTAGCCTACATATCCTGAACTCAGCGGTTTATATTATTCAGCCTTTTAAACATGTTTACAGCATAAACAAAGACCAGTCTCATTTACTGTTGATCTTGTTAGCTGTTTTCCTATTTACCAATACATATAGACTATATATAATATAAACAGGCAACTGAGCCGTGTGCACACTATGAGTGCCCACAGAAGGAGGGGCTGTCTGATCTATATGTGTGCAATGTGGTGGTGGGGGGTGCATTCATTCAACAAAATGAATAGCTCTTGGACTAAATTAAATTTCTGATGGAATTAAATGATGGGGACTGGTGTGTGTGTGTGTGTGTGTGTGTGTGTGTGTGTGTGTGTGTGTGCGTGCGTGCACGCTTCTACAGTAGATCACTGTGGGAGGGCAATATCGCTAAAAGGCTTTTAGAGGATTAATTTAATGTTTCTTTCCCTTCTTCTCGTCCCTCTCAGCCAGTGCTTTTTAAAAATAATTTGTTCCACGTCCAGGTGCTCATAAAACACAGCATTCCTTCTGTCTTGACATTTAGTAGCTACCACATGGCAGCAGGCCAGCTGGGCAGGCAGTGTGTCCAAACAGGGTGTTTGGTGTGTCCATGCTGGCACATTATAGAGGAGATATAACCAAAGACCGCACTAAAACTTAATTTCTTCTGTGTGTAGAAATCATGTCTTTATTTTGTTTCCTGTAAGCTTTAGCTCTGAAAGGTCTAGAAATTCCAAGAAAAGGCCAGTGTGCTCCTGCTGTGCTCCTGGCCTGTTTTACATACATGTCTTTATTTCTTAGTTCTGTATCCCGACCTCCAAAATCAAACATACTACGTATTGTTGTTTTTAAATGAGTATCACTCTAAATTTCTGCAATATAAATATAAACTTTGGCAGCGGGCAATGGGCCTCATGTACTAACGTGTTAGCGCCCGTTTTAGGTCTAATTCTTTTGCAGTTTGCGCCTAAAACATGTATGTATGAACAGCACGCACATGGCTAAAACACTATTCTGCCTCCTGAAGAAACACATGATCGCAAGTTGCGCTTTGCTATTCATGCATATGCATTCAATAGGGTTGAGGAGAGATTGATGCAAGTCGTGCAAACATAAGGGAGGAGATGCGTAAATAGAGAGTGGTTCACCTATTCTGTTGAATGTATGAAAACTACGGTGCAATGCGCAAGACGGTTTTGCTGTGAAAATTATGCATCTTTGAAAAGCAGGTGTTATCCCAGTTAGCACGGTTCTTGTAACAGGAGAAGCAAGCAACGGCAAGATTCATGATCCCAGACAGACGAAGACAGGCCATGGAAAGGCATGCTGAGAAGGTTGATTGCATTGAAAATGTGTATTCCACTTCTTTGATTTAAATTGCATAGTCACCCTAACATAATTATTTTGGGATATAATTATTCCTGTTATCTCTGTGTTTGACGATACATATAGACATTAAAATAGATCTACTTCATGATTGTCAATGATCCTTGTTTTCTTTTACCGAGTCATCTATTCCATTGTTTTCGGGCGCCGCAATTTGCGGATAGGCAGGAACGACAAGTTTAGAGGGCGGTGCCAAGCGAAGGTCACGTGATCAGTGGCAAGTTTAGTACATCCAACGTAAAATGCGATGGCACATTGCTATCTGCCGTCTGGCTGTGCTCACTTTTACGTTGCGCTCCCTAGCATACGTACATGAGGCCCAATGAGTACACTTTTGATTGATGATTCATTATCAGGCTTCTGCAGAGACCGACTATGACTATGATTATCTATACCATTGTAGTAACTCATAAATTACTATAGGCCTATACAGCATTGTGCCCGTATTAAGATCATCCTTTCCTACTCACCCTGTTTCCTTTCTTACCTTTCCTCCGTAAACCCTGTATGTAGGCCTGGTCTAGTCATAGATCTGTCCGCGGCGACTAATGTACTGTGGTCGGTAAAAAAGCCTTCTTTGAGTTTATAGCCTATAGAGTTTAGAGCCTATAGAGTTTATAGCCTATAGAGTTTATAGCCTGTAGAGTTTATAGCCTATAGAGTTTATAGCCTATAGAGTTTATAGCCTATAGAGTTTATAGCCTGTAGAGTTTATAGTCTATAGAGTTTATAGTCTATAGAGTTTATAGCCTGTAGAGTTTATA
>JAODUH010029297.1:0-23084 GCA_027564835.1 Typhlichthys subterraneus
CCCCACGGTTCCTCCCACGAGTGGTGGGCCCATAGGATGGAGATGGAGGCGCCACGTTGCTTTTTCGGGCTGTGCCCTACTGGGCTCCGTGGCAAACCCAGCCACCAGGCGCTCGCCGGCGAGCCCTCCCTCTGGGCCTAGCTCCAGACGGGGACCCCGGGCTTCCTCCGGGCAGGGTAACTCCTTCTCTTCTTAAGTTGTTATATATATATATATATATATATATATATGATTATATGTATTTGTTGAATTTATTTATAGAAAGCCGTTATTTTTTTAATTTACATAATCTTGCGCAAGATTCATATCGCAGAGTCATTATCATTTAGCAGTTGTTTTCTTGTGTGGATATGTGGATATGTCATCAAAACATTGTTATTCTAAATCAAATACATTTTGGTCATCTTTTTTCTAAAGTGTCTAATAACATCAATATACTGTAATTCACATATTTATTTTGACCTTGGTGTTTTACTACCTACAGTACTCTGGGGGCTTGTGAACATCGCTAGAAGATATACCAGGTCGTATGGCCATGAAAACAAACAAACAAACAAACAAAACCACAAATATTTGCAGAAGTGGCTTTCCAATTTGAAAGTTCATGAAGCATTACAATGCAGCAGTTTTGTAGTGGGTGGATTTTGCCAGAAGAAAAATCACGTCAATACTGAAGGACAAATCTACTCTGACCACAGTACATGAAGAAGCAGTCAAACTTTCAGTTTTTTGTTTTGTTGTTGAGCTGTGCCTAGAGAATAGTTGTTTTCACACTTTCCTTTGTAAAACCAACACAGCAATCGACTGTGGGCTCAGGTTGTAATTTTAAAAAGTGCCTAAAACTGTTTGTTGAATGTGTTTCTTTTTACCATTAATTTTGCCTGCTTTCATGTGTGATATTTTAAACAGCAGGTTCTCCAGGCTGTGCCTGTTGGATGCAAAACCTAATAAACAGATTGCTATTATCTGCATCACTAATCTTATCTACCCACCCAGTGTTTATCTCCACTGTCTTTTAGAAGACAGTGACAGTATTTATTTTCACAGTGATAATGAAAGTAATACGATTAGAGCAGTTACAGCATGGAGTGTTCTTTAACCAATGTTATATACAGTATACCGTGTTCAATAAACATCTTGTACCTGTCATTGGACAGAGGTAGGTGGCGCAAAGGCTGCTGCGAGCGCATATTGTAAATAGTTGTGAATGGTTACTGCCTTGTATGTTCATTTTTATCATTGTAATTGTTTGTACTGTACAGTATGTGTTGCTCTTTTCGTGTGGATGTGTCTTTAGTAGTCACAGTTTGGTGTGTGTGTTAAACCTTTTGTGTATTACAATTGTGTGAGTGACCCCCAGTGTTTTCACTCATTGTTGTGGTGCTGAGTGTGTCCATTTAGTCTGTGCTAATTGATAATACACAGCGAGTCAACCAATGAAATATGTTGCCTCTGTCTTTGTTACAGTTCGTTTAAATGTGGATTAAACACATTTCAGAAAATATTAACAATTATAATAAAAATTATTTAACATATTATATGTAACACGTGATATATAACTAGATATTCATCAGAAATGAATCTCCAAAGTCAAGTTCAGTTACTTAAAGCAATTCTCAACTTTAATTCAATGTTCAAATTTGCAACTACCGTATCTTCATATTAAACCCTCCCATGAATGCAAATTTATATAAATGGAAGTAAATGGTAAATTAAACTGATCAGGTATGCAAACAATTAACTGTTTTTACTGAATATTAGTGAGGATTTTCCTGGATATATGGAAACACCAAGTCAGGATTTTTGTAAAAGTCCAATATCACTACTCTGACTACACTCACCAAGTTTCAAACCAAAACAACATTGTTGTTATGCTGGTTAATTTCTGAAACAAAATTATGTAATACATAAAATTAAAAACTAAATCAGGAGTGTCACTTTACAAACAAATGTACATTTCATCCACTCTTGGATCACTGTCAAATCCTTTATGTGACATCACCCCCTGTTCTGGAATATGGTATCCAAAACAGCCTCACTTGCAGTCTCCACACCAATCACACTGCTTCTTCCCAGAGTGAGCTGGTATATCTCAGGACCAGTACCATGCCTTCTAGGGCCCTTGAACAAATAGAATAATCGCATAAAGTGCCAATCCAACCAAACAATCACAATATGGCTTGCATTCCACAGCTGTCATTACAGTACAGCCCAATGCTTATTTTTAAGTTGCTTCCAGACATGTGAGGGAAAACCTCTCAAATTCAGAGCTTAGGCTCAAAAAATGATTCCAGAGTTATCAATTAACCACACCAATATTATCTTTGCTAATATAAAATGGATTATTGAATAACTCAAAGTAAATACAGTCATATGAGGAACACATTTGGGAGCCCACACAGACTTTCCCTGTCAATGAGCTCTAGCTAATCCAACAGACAGTGGAAAGCTAGCAATAGTAAAACACTACTTTAATACAGATACTGCCTGCCTAGGTAGTGGTGAACACAAGTACATATCGGATAATGCTGAATTCCCAAGGCCAATTGTTCAGACCAAGTGCGCAAGGCTCAAGCGATCAGCATCATGACAGGTGGCGGTTATGAAACATGCCATGATGGCATTCCCTTCTCCCTCTGGGAATTGGACATCTATCGTCTAGCTGGCGTTAACGATGCTGTGGGGAAGCTTGATAGATGCACCCATTTGCACGCCATTAAAAAGAAGCTGTGAATGCAACACATTTTCTCTTCCGATAAGGGAGAGTGGGCCACTAAAAGACTCATTACACAGAGGTATATAATTCTGCTTTTTTCTTATGATGAAAATGCGAGTGCCAACAACTGAATTACACTAAATATGAAGCAAATTTGTCTTGATACTTTTGGCCTAGCAGGACTGTAGCCTTTGTGAGGTGTGCTGGCATGTGTAACCTCTCAAATGTCAATCAATATGAAGTGAATATTGTGTGTTATCAATAACGTACAGTAAACACATTGCACTGTACTGTGTATGTACAACAAACAGTACAAGACAGTCCCACATATACTGAGGTGGTAGACAGGATACATTTGATGTATTTGAGATATCAGTGCATGACCCTATTAAGACAGGCATACCACCCCTTGTGGGGAAGTGATACAGTATCAGTGCATCACATGACCACAGCTTGGCTGTATCCCAGCGTTCTGTCATGAACTGATAAGATGGCGTGCTGTCAATATTTGGGCAGGTGGATTTTATAGCGCATGTGCACATACATGCCTGTGCATTCTTTCTTGTTGGACCTTGTTATGAAGCAGAGAGGTTTATATAAAATGTAAAGGTTTCAGTGGGACTTCCAGGGTTTATTGATAACCATCATTACACAAGGATGAACATCAGTGTCAAAGATGATCAAAGCACAAAACAAAACACAATATTATTTAGTTTAGAAAGATTTTCTTGTTTGCGTCACGCATTATTATTTTAGTACATATTTAAATATTTTAATGGAGAGCTCAAATATCCAACGTTTTATAGTGATAAAGGTTGTGATTTGTATTGATTTTTTTGTCATATATTTGTATTGTTTTTCATTCCTGCTGTGACGCAAAGCCATATCCTATCTGGTTATAATTTAATGTCATAAAACAAAATC
Organism: Typhlichthys subterraneus; assembly: GCA_027564835.1. Classification (NCBI taxonomy): domain Eukaryota; kingdom Metazoa; phylum Chordata; class Actinopteri; order Percopsiformes; family Amblyopsidae; genus Typhlichthys; species Typhlichthys subterraneus. The sequence continues at coordinate 3,641 of JAODUH010029297.1, forward strand.
ATCTTACAAATGAGTGAAAACCATAAAAACATATTAGCGTCATATGGATGCCTCATAGAGGACAACTGTATTCTATGCTATAACTTTTATCAAATTATTTCACAAACATGTAATATCTCAAGAATGAGAGAAGGCTGCAGAAATATCTGATCTCCACACACATGATAATTATTATCTAAATGGCAGAGATTCATTAACTGTGTGCCACACAGATTAGCAAAGGAAATGCACAACATTTCAAATAGAGGCCAAAGGCTTTTGGATTGTGTAAAACCAAGGCAGGATGCTAACCTCAAAACCCACTAGCAATATCTGGAACAGAAGTTTGAACACAACCAAATTAGATTACAGAAGAATAAAGTTTTTCCTTTTCATATTTCTATGGCAACCTAATTGGTGAGTTTTGTAAGTTTTGTCAAATTCAGCAAATACAGTATCTCCAATGTGTGGGACGGAGCTTTTGAGCGAGCACCCTATGGCATTGAAGGGAGAGAGCTCAAATATCAACAATCGTTCTCCAGAATCCCTGACTCCACCTTTAACCTACTATATAGATGAGATTCCCAAACAAGGACATAATTTTCCTCGTGCGAGAAGCTTTTCTGTTTTTTGCCGTTCATTACAAGAGTAGTATTCTCAAACTCATTCAGGTGCAATACTATCAGCCTCCCAAAACAGATGCTGCAGATGCTGCCTCCATGAATCCATCCCTTTTACAACTTTTACATTGTGCCTGACTACCAACACTGCCACGTGACCCAAAGTTAGCAAAAAAGTATTGGCCACACCTTAGTTCAACTTGCACCATGAACTTGACCGGTAAACTAGTGCCCTATCCCAGTGGCCATGTGTTTCACAAGGCTAGAAAGCTATATGTCATAGCGGCAGCATTAGGTGCACTGTTTGACATTTTCTTAAGTTCAATGAACCTACTGTAAGTTAAGATAACAATGGGGAGGATCTGGTTTTTGGATTGAATAATGCTATCTGTCAGCCTGGCTGAAAACAAAGTGATTGTGGTATTTCACACCTACAGTACAAAATAGCAAAATGGAAATCAAAAAGGAAACTTTTTTTTGTGGAATAATGGGTCATTAGATTCCAAAATTTCTTTAAACGTACAGAGGCAAGCATTCCCTCTTATTAATGCACTCACAAGTTATATGAAAACGGTATGAGAGCTCATCATTCAGCTGAAAAGAGAGTCTCTGACCTCTTGGAGATTAACTCTTTGTTCTCCAATGTGGAATGCAGGAGGTCAGAGAGGATCAGGACATTACTTCAGGACAGTGTTTGAGTGTGTACAGTACAGTAGTTAAAGATTAAGTATATATTTGTACAAGATTCTTCTCTCCCCCTGCTCTCATTTAAATACATATCTGCTTGTTTCTCCATTTGCTGTGGATGCTTCTGTCTTTAATAGATAGTTCTTAAAATAGCAAAGCTAACAATGGATTGAACATTCAAACATTGTGTGTGTGTGTGTGTGCGTGTGCGTGTGCGTGTGCGTGTGCGTGTGTGTGTGTGTGTTTCACAGTTTCAAAGTACTGAGGACATTGATTTAAAATGTTTATTGATGTAACATGGGTTTAACCAAATGTCATGAAGCCATACTGTAGAACTGAGACAAAATTAAAGATTTTGGCTATGAGAGCAAGCATGAATATACAATAGGTGTGTCATCTCTCCTGGCAAGTCCATAAGGTTGAATTGGCAATTTTTTAGAGACAATGCTACATATTTTAGACAACAGTCCTTCTGTACACTATACACCTTCCATTCAAATATTTTCGAAAGCTCTTGTTGGTTTATAAGTAGAATACATAATGCCCTGTATTTTAATGTTACTTTAAATTAATAATTCAAGAGAGGTACAGTATCTCATTTGAAATGAGCTGCATGGGCAATATGGCTTGAAGAGAATATGAATTCACAGCACACTGATCAAATTATGGTCCATTGAGCAACAATAATTATTAACTAATCTTGCACTCATAGTTTCCTAAGGGGTGAGATTGGGTTTCTTATCATAAGCATTAATGGCTATATTGGATATCTGCAATAGATAAGGTGCATGTTTTGTGATAAGGATATGTTTTCATTAGCTTGTTCAAAAACACTACCATGGCTTATTTGCCAAAATAACCTATCTTCACTTACAATCTTAAATTACATTGCATTTACTTTCCAAGATGTCCAATAAGGTACATTATTAAGGTAAATTAAAGGGAGAATGAATGAGTCACAGCCAACTGCATGACAGTAATTCAGGCAACTCAGTCCAGGTCAAACAATGAGGAAAACATGAGCTTGAGCCTTAAAAGGCATACTACTCAATTTCCAAGTATCTGAATCAGACTGGCGCTCCATCTACGTAACGATGGGCTACTGCACCCACCGGGCTCTTCACTATTGCTTTTCTCACCTTTTGACTTACTGAAAGTCACAAAAAAGTCATGTTATTATCATAAGACTGAACACTGGAATGAAGTGTCACCACTGTTGACCACTGGGGTGCTCCTCCATCTACAGCCAAGACACTTTCCCAGAGCTTGTTTCTCCACTCTGCAATGCCGTTTCTTAACCTCTGACCTCTCTAAGGCTCTCCGGGGTCCCATGGAGGTCACGACCCTTTATTCAAGCTATGCATGCTAGGGGGCAACAGCTGCAATACGTCACTGGGAAACTTCACAGCTCTGCCCCCCCAGGCACTTTATGCTCAAAAGAGTCAGAACTGGCTTGTAACCAACTTATGTTTTAACAGGAGGTTGGATGTTGTTCTTTAATGAAGCCTTAAGGAAGGTGGCTTCACATTTTCAGTGTATCAAGAGAATTGCATTCATATTCATATGCATTCATATACATATTACAATACTCCCAATGTTCAGGAATGGAAGGGAGTACATTTGTTTTTTCTTACAGCATTCCAGACTGACGATTGACACTGATTATACACACTATAATTAATACACACATTATTGTATTTCTTTAAATGTACACAGTATGTTAAAACTTTCAGATACTGAATTTAATATAATTCAACACTACACTTCAAAGTGTGCTAACAACATGCCAAACATCATTACTGATTAATGTACATCAGTATACATTCATATTTAGAGCTGCAGAAGAGCTACTGTACTAAAGACAGGTTAGGAAAAGTGTAGATACTGTAGAGTAAAGGTAGTCTTTTCAGAAAATCTGTCAATGAAATGGATAAATAAATGCTGGCCCGTTTTCCGCTGTGATGCCACGACCCAGTTTCAACCCATATTATCCTATCTAGTCAACCACAGCTGATATTTTCTTACCAACATCAAATGAAACCTTAGCTAAGTAAGCTCTGCTGTATCTTTGCCACTATCAGACAGAATAGGACTAAACCACACCAACAAGTGATCTCTAACCTATGCAAAACATACCCTTAAAGAACAAGTGTAACATTTGAATACTGTGTGTTTCTGTATGTACTTGGATCAGGTTTACTTCCTGAAGGTGTATCATGCACATCATGTGACTGCCCAAGTGTATTTTAGTTTTGGGCAGAAATTATTGCTGTGGTTGAAAAGGTGTAGTATGTTGACCTGTGTCCTAAATATTCAAAGTACATAACTATATTCGTGCATGATGGACCATGGACAGGTTCAATCTATTTTTATGCCGCATATTGTGGTCATTGATGTTTAGGGCCTATACATTCCTCTTTTAGCAATTGTTTTATTTATTTTCTATTAGTTTAGCTTTTTTTTTGGTGTGGAAATTGTGCTTTAGTGTAAGTTCTGTACATAAACCAATATGTTTATGTTTGAGTGGAGTTGGTCTTTAAATATTTATGTATGATTAGTTGAATATAAAATTTAATTATTTTAATATAATCAATAAGTTATATAGTAGCTAGTGCATTAGGACATTGTGTTATCATGCAATACAATTTACTTTCCCTACATTTGTATGCGTCATTAATGTAGCCTGAATGCATCCAGGAGCTTCAATCCATCAAACAATTAAACATGAAGGCCCTGTGTGCGTCGAGCGCCCACGTGTGGGCGATGTAAACACAGCAGTCACTGTGACGCTACACCGAGTCCACTTGCCAGGGAGGAGCTGGTTTGAGACGAGATGTAACCTTCCAGCTGTGACTTATTTGTTGAGATCTGGAGTTATTGCAAACGATGCCACCAATGGAATACCACGGGCTTGCCGAGCTTACAAATAAATGCACTTACTGTGTTTTATTGAATATTTTTTTTACTACCTCAAGGATCAAACTGATTTTGTTTAAATGAGGTGAATTGGTAACTAGTGAATTAGGGGATGAGCAAACATTTTAGTAAAATGTATATGTTTTTATTATTTTTGTTTATAATCGATTTTGATACCGGACCTTTTAAAAGTCTAAGTATTGAAGGCTTTACGCAATTGCCCGCTGACGTTAAAATGGAAGACCCGAATTACAAATTTTAGGACGTAAAACATTTTTGTTTGGAAACGAACTTTGAAGTTCCCTTTATGGGATTTCAAAATGACATTTTTTAACTTAATGAACGAAAGCAACAATGACGCCTATTTGGAAGACATGTTTAACTTCTCTTTCTTTGACCAAATCTACCCGAACAACAGCAACATGTCCTGCACACACACCAAACCGGACTCGCAGGTGATAGTGGTCGGGGTCTTTCTCGCCGTCTTTATTTTGGTGGCAATCATCGGAAACATCTTAGTGATTCTGTCAGTCCTGTGCAACAAACACTTACAGACTGTGACCAACTTCTTCATCGTCAACTTGGCCGTGGCAGATCTGCTACTGAGCATTATCGTGTTACCATTCTCCGCGTCCCTGGAGGTGCTGGGATGTTGGGTGTTCGGACGGGTCTTCTGCAACATCTGGGCAGCAGTGGACGTGCTTTGCTGCACCGCGTCCATCCTGAGCCTCTGCGTAATCTCCATAGACCGGTACATAGGTGTGAAATACTGCTTGAAATATCCCACCATCATGACGGAGAAGAAAGCGGGGGTTGTGCTGGTGCTAGTGTGGGTTTCATCCATGGTGATCTCCATCGGACCGCTCCTTGGCTGGAAGGAACCTCCACCTTTGGACGAGAGCATTTGCAGGATCACAGAGGAGCCGGGTTATGCTCTTTTCTCTTCGCTCTGTTCTTTCTACCTACCGCTCATGGTCATTCTGGTCATGTATTTCAGGGTCTACGTGGTGGCCCGAAGGACTACCAAAAGCTTGGAAGCAGGAGTAAAGCGAGAGCGAAACAAGTCCATGGAGGTGGTTTTGCGCATCCATTGCAGGAGCGCGCTGGACGACGCACGCCCCACCGGCTCCAACAAGAGCAGTAAAAACCACCCATTCCGAAGTTCACTGTCGGTGCGTCTTATGAAGTTTTCCAGGGAAAAGAAGGCCGCTAAAACACTGGCGATTGTTGTTGGAATGTTCATCTTGTGCTGGCTTCCGTTTTTCTTCTTTCTCCCATTCGGTATGTTATTCATTTAAAATATGTGGCTCCCATCAAACGAGTTCTATAGCATTTGAGTAAGCAATTAGACAATGTTATATTCCACATATTCGTGAGAATGTGCAGATTTCTTGTTATTATAAAACATCTTTGAATATCTATTTTATGTAAAGGCTTGTGTTTGTTGATAACTGTAAACATAATTACCATTATTTGGACGGATTAGAGATCTATTGTAGGCTATTTGTTGCAATCAACATAATTGGATGAATTAAGGAATATGTGAAATGTATGACTTGCATGTGCAATTTACTCCACTCAAATTATATTATTTAAAAATTTCCAGGTCTTAAGCACACTTTAGGTATAATTTACCCATGTCAAAACAATCTGTTTTGCCTAACAAAGTAAAATGGTTGTGCTATCATAAAGTACAAAACACCGTCAAGAGTTAATTTATAAAAAGGCTAGAAGTTTGGTTTGGCTTTCAAAAAACACAAATAAATTAGCATCAGAAGTATCTTTAAAAACATAGACTGTAACATGATTCAACAAAATCATGAAAGTGTTCTAATGGAACTTGCAATGATTAATGTGCTTTAATTAATCTTTGAAAGCAATTTGTTTACTAAATCTTTCAGTTAGATTTTAAGCAAGCATGTTTGCTGGAAGAGCAAAATTGTTGATACTCAATTCATTTTGTACACCAGAAGACATTTTCTTAATTTTTTAATTGGTTAAAAAAAAGGTATAAACTTCCTTAAGTCCTGAATGTACAAAATACTCTTGACTGAAACCAAGCCAGCCTAAGACTGTTTACATGGTGAAACAGTATGCTGGTTGTTTCAGGTTAAAGGGGAACGAGGCAGACATAATATCACCAATAATGGGATTGGACACTGAGAGCTGTCCTCTAATCATGTCAAATAACAGGCCTCCAGAGAGTCTTTAGCGGTGATGGACAGGCCCTTGAGAGTCACACACACACACACACACACACATACACACACGCACTTAGCCACTCGTGAGCATGTGTGCGTGTGTCTGTGTGCATGTGCGTAATGCTATGCATATTCTATTTGAAAGTTTCTGAGTACAAACGTACAGAAATGCACCTTCCCAGCATTCTAATGCACTAGCTACATATTTTCAAGCAGAATATCATTACAGAAGAAGTGCGCCCTCCAGGGAATTAAGATGCCCTTCTATTGCTAATAGCTTTAGACAAATACATGCATAAGGCACCTCAGCATTTCACAGAAATCAACATTTAAATTTTAACTATATTTAAGTGGTGGTAATATTTCCATAACAATGAAATAGGAAATAATAAGATTATTTTTTTACATATAATTGTATAATAGAAGCACATTTGTTGTCCAGCACTCCAGTTTATATTTTGAAGCACAAGGGGAGGGGTAGTGGAGGTGAGCCTATAAGGGCTGTAGGAAGGAGGGAGGGAGGGGAGGGGTGGAGAGGAGGTGAGACTACAAGGGCTGTGGGGGGGAGGGGTGGAGAGGAGGTGAGCCTCTAAGGGCTGTGGGGGAGGGGTGGGGAGGAGTGCGAGCCACTCAGCACTAGTGTGGATGGGCATGGTTTAAACCACAATGTTAAGACCAAGTGAGTTTACCGCTTAATGATATGACCATAAACTTATTGCCATAAATGGGAAATCATTAGATTCTGTTCGTAGATGCTGTAGCTTGGGCGGAGAGTCAAGTCAGGCAGTATTACTTTAAGCTTGATAATGAGGGTCAATGAGGGTCAAATATGCAAACTCTCAACGGGGGTGAATATTGCCAATTCATGCTCCATTGCTGCACTTTGGAGTCATTTGTGTTAATTAGAGGCAGAACCTACACTGGCCAAGCTCTCTGAACGCCGTCAGCTTAACCCATGGAACCGTGTGCGGGGTTCTATGCTTGTTGTGTGAGCCAAGACCCATGTCTCTTTTTGTTATTGTGGATGATTGACGGAAGCCTGCATGATATCACTGCCTGTGGGGTTCTTGGCCAAACTATAGGCCGGTTAGCAAGTTAGCAGCCAATGTAGAGGTCCCTGCATTCCTTTTAATGGTCCCACCCCATCTCACAGTTCACCCACGGGTTTGTGTGAATTAAATTGTGTGAATTATTCACACGGGCTGTGTGAATAATAATAGTGCACGGCTGATGTAGTTCCCAGTGAGATCACAGAAGACAAATTCAGGAAGTGAAGGGAAGTTTCTGGACATTCTCTCGCTTTAATTGGCCAACACAGTAATAATAATTAATCATAAAAAGTAAAGGTTAAGTTTTATTCTTGGAGTGGAAATTAGATTTTACACACATACATAACAGTTTGTATGTGTGCTGCTCCTCAGGCATACAAAAACTATATATACATATACAGTATATGGCTTTGAGTGCAATATATCACTCAATGATTCAATTTATTACAGACAGGAATACATTATTTTGGGAAAAGTAAGCACAAGAATAAGAATTCACATAAATTAAATTGCATTAAAGTTTTGATGGATTTTCTCATGCCACCGTGAATTCTTGGCAAAACACAGTGAAGAGAGTGTGCCAAAGGAAATAATTTGCTATGAAAAGTATTGTACGCCTGATGTCATATTTAGTTAGATTATATTTAGGTTAGATTTTAGAGCACATACACTTTCTTATGGATAGAAATATGTTTTCTGCTAATTAACTTTTATTTTAAAGGAATTGCATCAACCTTGAATGAACCAGGGAAACATTTAGGTTAACGTCGACATTTATGCATTTATGTTGAATTACTTTGAATTATTTAGTACGTAGTAGTTGTAAGAAGAGGATTAAGAATCAATAATGAAGTGGTCTTTCGCTCTGATTTTATGACTTCAGAGCATGTCCCGTCTTTCTAAGGAGTTACAGTTCTGCGATGATGCTCTCACCCACCAATTTAGTCAGACTCAACATAGTGTATTTTCTCAACACCACGAGTCAGTATTTCTTTATCCGTTTCTGTGATCAGCAAGTTGTTTGGGTGGAAATGTGGAGTAGTTTGTGGCTTGGCTTAAGTTTGAATAGAGCATCAAATGAGCAGCAGATGTTAAGAAGATAAAGCCCTAGTTCTGCAACAGTGACCATGAATTAACCCAGATGCTCTCTGCTCACATAAACAAACAACTTTCAAAGCCAGTCTGTCGTTGTTATACAGTATCTTAAATAAATGTGTTGCTTAAACGTATATGTTACAGCTTGGACATCTAAGCCAACATCAACATCCTCTCTTTTATCTTAGAAACACCTCACAAAATACATACAAAAACAGGAGACACTGAAAGGGAATTGAACTGAAAAAGTCTGTTGCCATGGTAGAATGGTAGTGCGTCAGAATGGTGAATCACTCGATATAATGACAAGTCACTGTCCCCACATGCCACAGGTCATTATAAATCAGTATAAGGGGGTCTCAGTGAAAAGACTTAATAGAGGATCAATTACGTTGACGTTTTGATCCATCTTTATAAATGATTTCTTAAATCCAAACTCATTCGTTTCAACAGTCCCCCTTTAGCATAGATATATACAAATATAAACAAGTATTTATAACTAGGATTGGCTTGAGCTGGTAATCACACGGCTCACCTCTTAGTAATGTATAACACTATTGTATACTTATTTTAGGAAAGTTATTTATTTACAAGGTCCATATTATTTCTTTCATTTGGAAATAAATGTTCAAGTTACCAAAATCCATCATGACCATACACAAGCCATCTTATACAATGCCTTATTTGTAGAGTAAGAATCATTTTTACTTTGAAGAACATCTGAGGTGCGTTCAAGTTGGCAAAAAAAGGCAAACATTCATTGAACATTTTCAAACATTTTCTAGTTTGCTTTGAAATTACTGTGAATGTTTGCGAACACACACTCACAAATGGTCTGATGAGGTATAGTCCTTGAAGAACATACATGGATGCTAAGGATTAGAGTAGAGAGTATTGAGTGGAGCGAGAGCTGCAAATGAATGGCCACTGACCCATTTTACCTTTTGAAGGGGGAGGGGGAAGGATTGTTGAATTATACAAAATTCCCCTTTATGCAGACAAGAAGGCTGCATTCGAAATCCCAGTGCTCCATGCAAGTCAATGCAAAATGCAAAAAAAAAAAACGCCCAATGAAGAACTCAAAACGGTTGTACTTTTGCTGCCATAGAGATTAATTTCTATCTTGTTAGTATTCCAATATATTTGGTTATATTTTAAATGGAACAATTTGGAATATTCATACAAAATATAAAAATGTTGTTCTGGAAGTGCTATTCCAAAAATGAGAATAAAAATAGCTTCCGAATGTTCCTACCAACTTGCATGTACATGACAAGTTCGGTGTCTTTCATTTTGATGCATGGAAGAATTAGCACAAGCTAACGTTGCCAAGTTGAAAGAAAACCAATTTGACTCAAACGTTCACCTCAGTTTGTAAAGTTTGAATGCACCTCTGGACTGGGGCACACATTCAAAAACAGGATATAATGATATATGTAGCTTTGAGACACTCAGAAATCACTATCACTTGTGCTGTGCACTAAAAGCAATTCCTAATTATTCCTTCAATTGAATGCAGGTAGTAGTTTTAAGTATTTTTAAGTAGTTTTGACCAAGTAAAACTAAATTCTGAATACTGTCTTAATTGTAATTGAATGATTGCAGTGATGGGGTGATGCTGCCATTATGGCAGGCTTCTGTTAAGGGCGTATTTGTTTCACTTTGGCCTTTGTTTCACATCCCTTGTGTGCACCTGGCCTTGAATGGCTGTGGGCACATAATCACTAAGCATTTTCAGAACCAGAGGAACTTGCTTTCATCTGAGAGAGGTTATAACCAATTACCTCCTCAAAGGCCAACAAAACAACACTTTTGACAATCTTGCTAAGTGAACTCTGACCCTTAAGGATGTAGTCTTTATGAATTCTTTATGAATTCTTTATAGATAACAAAGTGAGCAAACACTTTTAAAGATTCATTTAGCAGAAGAGAAAATAATTTCAGCACTTAGTTTGTATATTTTCCTATATTTCTCCATAAAAGTGAACATTATTAATTGCTAAACATTTTTTGGGGTGAATGGTTCTGTTAGTCTATCAAAAGCCAGCCATGACATTTAAAGTAAATTGAAATATACCATGACATCTTTCATTGGCATTGTATTACAATGCAAAAGGAGAAATAAAACGATAAATTAAAATGGCTTGTCTACTGCTAAATTATTTATTGAGAGGAAACATTACTTTGTCACCCTCACATAAGTGACTAACAAGCATGGCACCATAATATTTGACAAAATTGAACTTAATGTTCCAAATAAAATGTTCCGAATCAAAATTCAAACCATGTCTGGCCACTGCTGACTCATTGTCATTATTTATTGTAATTTAAATGCTTGCTCCTTTAACTGAAGCTAAGGGTATACCATCACTGCCTCGGAACACTCATTTATCCCATTATTATTTGAGGATCATCTAAACGATACGTCTGTTGGCAAAATTGGCAAGCAGAATGCACACATGCATTGTATGAGGACCAAAATAGTACTAGCTTTAATAGATCTGCTCTATTAAAGAGCAGATCATATTCCAGACCATATTCCATATTCCAGACCATATCTGGCCACGCTCCGTTGGTAAGTGTTCGCAGTCATTTCCTCCTACTTGGCATAGACTTCCGGTTAATTTTAAAACTACTGGACAGCACTGAACCAATCGGGGTTGCTACAAGTGTTTTGATCGTTCTATCACTATTTAGAAACACCCTTGACTTCAACGTCATCTTACTAACCCATGCTGATTGGGCCGCCTTACAGCAGTGTGGCTATGTGAATGCTAATGTGATTAGGGTTTCCAGACTGTAATCTCAGATCAATAAATTGAGCTGACAGCATAGTCAGGCGGAGCCAGGCAAAAAAATTTGCAGATTGTATTTTCTATGTATGTAATATTAATTTTAATTAGAATAATAAAGGTATATGATAACCTTTTTTCAAGCCACACCAAAAACATCCTTACTATTCTACTAATAGATAACATTCCACTTTCACTTCTGATGACTGGGATTATAATGCAATTCATTGAACAACTGGTCAAGTCATTATCAACATTAACAATATATGCATAACACATACAGTATATTGTGTGTGTCTTTGTTGGACTTAAAACGACAAAGTATATATTAGCATTAGCTACAGTACTGTAGGTTAGCTCGTGATGAGCAAAAATGAACTGCACATATTTATTTTTTGCAAAACATAGCCTATAATAGTATCTCAACAGTACACTGATTTATTGTTTTGATGTTATAGGCTACTATACTCTTATAAGCCTATAATGGGAGAAGCATTAGAATAGCTATACTGTGTACACTGTTATAAATGATGGAAGAGATGTGCTGGAATGAAACCCACAGCATAATGTATCCTTATGTTTCAGCATTCACTCCTGTATCTAACTGGAGATATATCCTTACAGGTTCCTTCTTCCCGGCGCTAAAGCTACCTGACAGCGTGTTCAAGGTGATCTTTTGGCTGGGCTACTTCAACAGCTGCATCAACCCCATGATTTACCCTTGCTCCAGCAAGGAGTTCCAGCGCGCCTTCACCCGCCTCCTCAAATGCCAGTGCCAACAACGGCGACGGGTGCTACGGCGTTTCTACGACCAGAGGTGGCGGACAGCTGTCAGGGAGGTGGCCAGGGAGCGTGGGGCGGATTATAGCTTTAGCTCCGGCTTCGGTGTACACGAACCCAGTAGTGGCTCCTTGCTGTACAAGGGAGCGCCACGACGCTCGCTGAGCTTAAAAGGGTGGAGTCTGTTCCCGCCGCTGCAGAAGTCCTCCTTCCAGCTGAAAGAGAAGATGAACAATCTTTCAAATAAAATCAAGGGAGGCGCGGGGAAAGGCCCTACACCTGCCCTGGGCCGAACAGAGATCGATACCATCTCTATGGGGATATACAATGGGGAGTGTGAGCAGAGCAGCTATCAGATCTATGACATGACAGAATGCTACGGGCTAAAAGAGACTGACATTTAGATGGCACACTAGAGAATATCCATGGTGGACCAGCGTGCACGCAAAACTGTGATGGAATATCATTTTATGCTGGGAAGATAATCACACTGACTGTGACTTTGATCACAGCTATGGTCTGGAAATGAGTGCTTTGAAGCACAAATAACTGAATACGTACAATCTTGTGTTTCATGGCTCTCATTTGCTGTGTGGGACAGCTACCAGTACACAGTGAACAGGTGGAAACATGTTCACTAATACAGTATGATAACCATATAGGTCAGTGTTAGGAGTCACACTGGCCTTTAATTAAACAGTCAAATGACACACAATGACTAGTGAATGACAAACAATGTTATGTGTGGTGTAGGTTTTGATCAATTGTGTATGTGTAACTCTTTAAAAATAACTATTAAGTTGTGGCTACGGGAAAGTGGGTAAAATGCTTAATAACTGGTATTGCCACTAAAATGTCAATCCTGTGATGAAATCATCTATAGGAATATGCTACTTGATTGTTGTGTTTTGATAGCCCCATGTAGAAATAATGGGAGAGCTAAATATTTATGATAAATATATTATAACTGATATTTTATAAGAGCAAGACAAAAAGGACAAATTGTCTTTAATAGGATGACCTTCCAGGACAAACACATAAGTCTTGGCCAGCCTGCCTGTTATTTACATCTCTAATGCTAAAAGAACAAGCTTGGTTTTGTTCGTATTTTCTGATGTTAGAACGTTTGTTCAGTTAGATGTGAAGCAAAATAAAATTAAAATGAAACATACCTCATGTTTATTTTCTTCTGCTCCCAATGTCTGAGACCTATCGTGGGGCAAAAAATCAGTTGTAGCCCCAAGATGTGACAGCGGAAATAATAAGTCCATTATAGGATTCACCTGAGGCCAACCTACTTGACACATTCTGAGGATGATGAAATGCATTATGGGAAAAAAAATAAACATACTAAATATGCCTTAGACGTTTTTCCATGTATAAAGTCATATGAAATATAATGAAGTGCTGTAGTGCTAGCCGTTTCCAGCAGGTGTCACTGTTGATTTGGAGGTTTATTTCCTTTAACCCAATTCTCCATTATCAAGCAGATTAACATCATACTGTGTTGTACCATACTAACCGTCACACTCTTCTGTACTGCTCCGCAATTATTCAGTATTCAGTTGGTATTGTGAGAAGGGTAATAACATCAGTCACGAAATATAGATTAGAAGCAAGAGAGAGGGAGAGTATGTTCTGCTTTCTGTATCTTGTGTGTGAAGTAAGTTGGTTTAAACTGCACACCCTGCAGTTTACATTTTTTATCTGTTTTTTTAATGCAGTTCTTGTTTTATTTCTGGTTGTGAAGCACTTTGTGACTCTTTCTGTCTGTGAACAAGTGCTATAATAAATAAAGTTTACTTACTAGAGTGTGTGTGTGTGTGAGAGAGAGAGAGAGAGAGAGTGAGAGAGAGAGAGATAACATACAGTACTAGTGAGTACTTTAAAATACTACAAAACTGACTCAGATATTGTAAAATCTCCTGACATTGAACAAAACAACATTATGCAAAACAAAATAAAATTGCCAGTTTAACCCGGAGCAAAGCAGATTTTCCTGTGAAAGAAATAAAATGCAACATGAGAGAAGTCATGCTGAAAAACTTTTTTTTCGCTACAGAAGCTGTAAAGCTCTGAATGAGTAAAGTGCTCTGAGCAACCTAGGTACAGTGTGTAGATCTAATGTAATTTTTAGATTGTACTTTATACACCCATTTTGGACAGGAGTATTTGCTAATGTGTTTGAATACTAATTTGAAAATGTGACGCATGACAACGCACACATGCACTGCTTAATGCTGTGTGCATACAGTATGTGTTAGTGGGACCTATTTTCTAATATGAATTGAACTGATACAGCCCCTGTTCACAAAACCATTGTCCTAATGTTACAGCAAGCCTACTGCTGAAATGCAACCCTAACCCTTTTAACCACACGGACTAGGATGTGATAGAAGTAGAACTAGAACTAGCCTCTAAACAGAATCTGAATCATTTTCTGTAGAGTGCCTGTCCACACAGATGTTTACAGTTGATTACCTAATTTAGCATAAAGTAAGATGTTATCACTATCAGTGAAGTTTTCCAAATATCAACATGATTCTCTCTCTCTCTCTCTCTCTCCCCCCTCCCTCTCTCTGTCTCTGTTCAGTTATTACTTTTTTTCATAGCCATCACCGTATCAAAGCAAGCTTATCTTAAAATCATAACTGAAAAGCCACTTAAATATCCATAAATAATGTTTAACTTTTTGAGACTGCATTTTTATACATCAATGGTGTATTTGTGGTTGTAATGTACAGCAATGTGGTTGGAAAGTGGGTATTTCACGTCCGTCTACAATAATTTACATTATCGTATAACATTTTTATAATGCCTTAACTATGACGACCCGCGACCCGACTCCGGATAAGCGGATGAAGATGGATGGATAGAACTATGAGGAATCTCTTTTTCTTTTTAAGAAACACAGTTTTTTTTTTTTTTTATTCTATTGTTCAACAACCCCTCTCCTGGTTTTTGATAGATCTATCCCAGGGGAAGATCCCGGAAGGCATATCCTACAGCCCATAATCATCAGGAATGCCCTACGGAAGGATCGGTTAAAGAAGCCATACAGGAAGGGGTTGAGAGAAGAGTTGATGTATCCCAGCCACAACGACACATCCCACAGTGCCGCCGCAGTGCCGTATTCCATGAACGGGTCTACGATGTTGATGGTGAAGAAAGGCAGCCAGAACAGCAAGAACACGCCCATGATGATCCCCAAGGTCTTGGCCGCCTTCCGTTCTCTCCTCAGGGCATTCGTGTGCCTCTGCTTCCGGCTGGAATCCTTGCCGACGCCAGCGGCCACCTGACTCTCCATGGCGCTGATCTGCATCGCCTGCCGCTTGGCTGCCTTGTAGATCTTCCAGTAGGCCGCCAGCATTACCGCCATGGGCAGGTAAAATGCCACCAGGGATGCCGCGACGGCGTAAACCCGGTTGACCAAAAACACGCACAGGTCGTCGGGAAGCTGCACATCCACGCCGGCCACGTGGAGCCCTAGCATGATGGGGACGAAGGAGATGAGCAGGGGAACGGCCCAGCACGCCGCAACCAGGAGGGCCACTCGACCCCGGGACATCTTCAGGGTGTAGAGCAGCGGGTTGCAGACGGCGTAGTAGCGGTCCAAGGACACGCAGCTGAGGTGGAGGATGGAGGCGGTGCACAGCATCACGTCCAGGCTGGAGTGGAGCCGACACAACAGAGCGTCCATGTGCCAGCAGCCCTCCGCGGTCCGCGCTGCACTGTAAGGCATCACCGCCGCGCCCACCAGGCAGTCGGCCATTGCCAGGGACACGACGAAGCAGTTGGTGGGGGACTGCAGCTGCTTGAAGTAGGCGATGGACAGGACCACCAGGATGTTGCCCAGCACCGTACAGAGAATGGCTACGCTGAAGAAGGTGTACAGGAGCGCACGGGAGGCCCGGCTTCTAACAGTTGCACAGGGCGGGAGTTCACCCAGGAGAGAGGCATTAGCGTCCTGCGGCGAGCCTATGCTGCCATCCATGGCCGATCGAGATCTGCCCCAACACAAAGACACGAGAAGGCTTTGATTAATGTTTTGGCCTGCATGGCTTAGCATTAGGTGAGGGGCTTTAGCCAAAGTCAGGCTTCATATCCAGTACTTAAAAGTGATGAACACATTCTGAATTCCTTCAGTGGTTAGACTTACTGTGTGTGCTTTTGTGGACCTAAATATTTCATTCAGAGACCATAGGTTAAATTAGCCCTGGAATTCTTAGCACTGAGCTGTTATCTGGTGTGGCATCTTTTGGATTGCTGTGTTTGAGCAAAACCAGATGCACCTCTCATCCTACAATCCTTACCAGCTCAAAAAGAACAACACATGATCACCTTTGGCATTTGGTACATTTGGCCCGAAACTTGGCAAAACTAAACAAACATAAAATAATTAAACAATCGACAGGGCTTGGAGGCAGGCGTTTTGGAACACTGTCAAGAATAACAAGATAAGATACTGTATTATACCCCCTCGCTGAACTGTCTCTCTGTGGACTGTTCTTGAATTATCCCCTTAAGTCAACTGTCTTCAGGTCCACTGGAGTGGAACTTGTTGCTACATGCCAGACGATGACACACTGCGTCATACACTATCACACAGAGATGTTCAGGGATGTGAGCACGTTTACATTTGTTTACAGCACCTTTTGTTCAATATACAGTACATCTACTGTATAAGCCTATATTACTAAATATTTTACAACTTATATATCATATGCTTTATATGTATATATATAGGGAAAAACTATACACACACCTAAACTTGATAATAAGTATAGAAAAAATGGCACAAATATAAGAATCCACTAATACCATTAACATTCTAATTCTGTGAAACCTGCATGGAGAAATGTTTGTAAAGTAAAATGATGTAAGTGTGGTTTGGTCAAAAGGTGTCATTACAAACAGCATTAATACAAATATTTTTTGTACTTTTGAATATTTATTTAAACAGTATATTGAAAAAATATTCTCAACATTATCACACTTCCTATATTTTTGATATATGAGATTAAGGAAAGCTTGTCCTTGTTTGTCCATGATTTTATTAAGGAGTTTAAAATCATTTAATTTTACAAAGGTATCTACTACACCTTTAAATGGTGGAAAAAATGTAATAAAAACACTAAAACCATATAAATAAATGGATTCCACTCATTCCGCTATCATTCCAATAATGTGCATATTCTATATCTATCTAATCTATAAAATATCTATATATCATCTGTACAGTATAACGTAACCAACATGAAAAATAATATGTTGTCAAAATCACAAATGTAGCCTATACATAAAATATAATTAATTTGAGCTACTAAGGCTGGCCAACTAGCTCTAGTCAGGACAGGACAGCTCAGACAGGAGTGTAGGCAAATAAGTCAAAGATCATGATGTGATCATTAAAGAAGCATGTGTGTTTTCTGTGAGCTTGTTCTAACACCACAAACATTGTTATCAGTCATCACCCAGAGGCACCCTTGCTGACTACATCCCCATGTGCAACAACATTATGATTTCACAAATGATATGAGCTGTAATACTCAATAATCAACACTGATCAGATGTATTAGTCCTACAGATTATTACATGTATATATAACATTCTACATGATATTATGAAAATGTTTTCAAATAACAGTAAATAAATTAGATATTCTAGTATAGCTATTCATTGTACGATAACAAAAACCAAAATGGAATCAGGATACAACAGTAAATTAATTCATTATACTAAATGTAATCCGGTTTGGAATATAATTTATTGTCGACAACCTATTGTAAAAAGATCACGAGGAAAACAATTATACTCACACGTAGAAGGTCGCTGTGTGCTACAACTGCATTTGACGTTTCATTGCTTTTGGTTCGACATAGTGGTGAGAAAAACCACAGCCGCAGAGGGACGAATGAAGTCCACAATACCCGCAGACACAGAGAAAGCAGTGCCCCTTGTCATCTAACACCACACGTGTGCTTGCGCGTGCACGCACTCGTGTGTATGTATGAACTGTATTAACAACAGGCACGTTATGCACTTTTGGTACAAAGGTAAAATATATAGGCTTCTTGAATGGCTTCTGGGCCTTGGTGTACAACATTGCTTAGTGCAAATGGAAATGTCCCAGGCACATTTTTTTTTCAATGGCCCTACTCATTCTCTCTCTCTGATCATCACATTACGCGCTGAAAAAAGAAATATGCTCCCAGAGACGACACTGCCAAAAGTAAATGGATCAGCAATACGCTTCAAGACATCAGCGAACCAGCGGCCGAGGAAAGAATTTGTAACTCAAATTAACTGTTCATTACAGTCATCTAAAACGCATTTTGAAAATATTTTCACCATTGGTACAGTAGCAATGCAGACAGCAAGCAGTAATGTTAACTTTCTAGACTGTGCCCACTGAGAGCAAACGCGATAATTTCCTTTCATGTGACTCATTGTACATTAGAGCCAAGTGCTGCCTAGAATGTGTTGGGCCTCAGCCAGAGGCAGACGTATCAAGTGCAGTGACCATGTTCTAATTAAACATGGAGGGATTTTTAATGAAGGATGCAATAAAAGACACTTTGGCCCCACGACTAGTGTTTTTCCAGACTGGCCATTGATATGTGTAATGCAAGCGTGCTTCGTAGAAAGGCTATGCCAGGTGAACATCTGTTGTTTTGTATCAGAAAGAGGACAGAGCAAAGGTTGATTCTCTTGTATTGTTGTGTTCACTGAGGGGCAAGTCTAATCACCTCCAGAACATAATTGCCCATATAATTAAAACCAATGTGGCTTTGATGAATGCTAATGTTGCTTGGTAAAAAGCCTTATATTAATGCCTTATATATCACTCCAATTATTTTCATTATGGGGTTTTGGGAAAAAGATGTCTATTTAGTTAATTATATTACTGGATATGCACATAATTTGATCAATCTCAACACCCTTCTCTCTCCTTTCATATATCTACTTAGGCTTACTGTATTGTTACTTTTTGGCAGTGTTGGGCAAGCTACATTGAAAATGTAGTGATCTAAGCTACCAGTTACTGTACGTTAAATGAAGCTTCACTACACTGAAGCTACACCCAAGAGAAATGTAGCAAACTAAGCTACAGCAACACGGAAAAGTTAGTTCACTACATTTAAGCTATTTTTTTCCTACAATTTTTTGTACCAACATTCAAAAGTGTAACTCAAACAAATAAACAGTGCAAAACTGTTCAGTTCAACTGTTTATTAAACAACAAGCTGTGTTCTCTGCTCTCACTGTTATTTCTATCACGTAAACTCAGTCTTGTCTTTATTCCCCCTCAATCCCCTGCATCA
>JAODUH010029308.1:0-23082 GCA_027564835.1 Typhlichthys subterraneus
TGGCATGCCTGTGTCAGCAGGAGTAGACACGCCCCCTAGCCACCACTAACCCCTCAGCAGTGCAGGATCCTCACAGTCTGATAATATCAACCTTGCTGATATAGAAGTTCAAAAAATGTTCAGTCATTTCAAGAGTAGCATCTGGGAGTACAGCAACACGATTTAGTGTTAAGCAGATCTGAAACAAGAAATATCTACAATGCCGTGCAACGTGTGTTATAAATGTGTCATTAGAGTGACACAAGTAGAATTTGTATACAGTATACAGTTGCTTCTTTGCCTTGATATCGGGGGACAAGATCTTAAATTGGTAGAATCTCATAATTACTGATGTTTAGTCATTATATACCACTATACAACAATACATTTGAGGAAAAAAAGGAAAGATTGAGATCAAATTTGTAGATACATTTGAAAAACAATGGATGAATACAAATTAGTTTCCGGTCTATAGTGCCGCCATGATGAACCGGATCCACAGTATCAGTAACAAATACATTACGCTTATACTGTAAGTACAACCACTTCCCATCAGCCCTTGCTCGGTATGGGCTGGTACAGTGTCTGTGCCCCCTTGCTTAATTGGCGTTTAAGATGCCCAAGGCCACGGCAATGAAAACACACCTACACAGACACACACACAAACCTACACGTGCACATCCACACACACCTACACACAAACACACACACACACCCACACACACTCAAACACGCACAGTGGCTGCTTTACAGTGGTAGAGCACAAAGGCAGACGGGGGGAAATTAGTGTCAGGCGTGGAAAAAATAAAAAGCGGCGAGCCTCTGAAGTGGTCCTTTGCGGGAGCAAAACTGCAATGATAGCGGATATTTCTACTCCTAATTACCGTCTGTTTACTCTGCCTTCCCCCCTCCCTCCGCCACCATCATTAGCCCTGCAACAGCCTCACACCCCCCTTCCCCCACCAACTGTCACCCCTCAGGCATGTGTGACTGAACCGGCGACTTTGACAAAACTGCAAGGGAAAAAAATGAAAGAGGAATGACACTTTTTTTGTTTATTTTATTGACGCTGGTTTTGCTAGCTAGCTAGCTATTGCTAGCCATTTGTCAGTACACACTGTGAACTGTGAGAACAGCCCACATCATTGTGAGTGTACCTTCGCAGTTCAAGGGGACACTGTACAAGATAATTGCTTCGTTTTTATGATTGTGTGCAATTGACGAAACGCATGGCCCCTTGAGATGCACCGCTAGTCTCGTGCGTACATGCGCGCGCGTGCACACACATCCAAATCAATCTTTGCGTCCCAGATTGCCTGCCTCAAGAGAGAAGACCATCTTGGAAGCCACATCAGAGTTCACAGGTTCAATATTGACCTGGCCTGGTAGGTACAGGAGTGGCTTTGCTCTGCCTATCTACAAACATACACAGATACTATTCAGCCAGTGTGAGAGAGTTCATTAAATTGTCTGGCATGTGAAAACATCCCACTACTGTTTGGCTCTGGCTGCGTGTCTGGTGCAAGTCACCAATGCACGTAGTTCGCCTTGAATACAACTGACTTCTGCGCCCGTCATGGTGTAATGTAAAGCTTATCGAAATCCCGGAAATTAGTTTTAAAATCATATCACCGTTATTGAAAAAATGTATATTGCGGTATATATGGATATAGAATTATTGTCCAGTCCTATGGTGACAGTATTGTTTCTGCTAATTTCACCTTGTAAAGCCGATCAACATCTGCTGGCAAGTCTGCACATGTATGCAGAACGTATGCTGGTTGATGAACCCGAGAAGCTACAAGGTAGATAAGACCTGCAGTTGTACATCCGCATAAATCTGAATGTATTTAAATTTGCAACACTCAATTCAGCCAAATAAGAATGGATCTAAGCTTTTTTTTTTTCTTCTTTTCACCGACCTATTTGTTGTCTTCTTTGATCTTTATCTGATTATTATTATTACCCTTCCAAAAACAAAAACATCCCGCAGGGGTTTAAAATCATGAAATTCAGTCTGTCATGGAATAAACCCCATATTAATGAAAGGCCGTTCTGTGCCATGTGTTTTACAGGAGACAAACTATTCACTGTATGTGGTCATTGTTGGTTTGTCTAGCGTTGCCAATTTCCTCTATAAAATATAATTAAAGCAGGGTCTCCCTGAGGTTTTTTTTTTTTTGGGGGGGGCGGGGTAGAAATATCTCCCCTTGTCCCCTGTTGTGTGCAATGTTGTATTAAAGCAATATTTTGTGTCACACTTGGCAGATATATGGGGTGCCTTAAACAATATGAACTATGTGTTAAGGAATAAAGTGCTTACGCCACTGGAATTCGAATAGGAACACTTCAATCCAGACCCACAAGACTATCAAGATCATTATTTCTTCCACATTTTTCCCTGTGCAAGCAGACATGGGCACTGATTGCAATAAAACACATGGCGTGGAACGGGAGGCGGTGTATGTGCTTGTGGGAAGGCTACCGTGACAGTGACAGTGTTGTGCACAATTCATCTTTTCTCTTCTAGGCCCTACTACAGTTGAGGTGGCTGTTCCACATAGTGTGCTTCAAAGTGGGTGTTGTAGCACATAGAACGTCATCGGTGCTTCGTGTTAGAAGCTGCAGCAATGTTTTCACCTTCCATTTACAGTATCTAACGCTTGTTCTATACAAGTAAGTGTGTGTGTTTGTCTTTTTGTGTGCATGTGTTTTGGAAGATGGCTTCAGGAAAGGAGTCGAATGCATTTCCAGCGTAAACACGCCTGCCATATAAATCTAAAGGAACGAGCTGTGGTTAACTGCTCAAGATGGAAAACATACACCCAGCCACCCGCCCTCCACATGCGGTCAACGTCCGTCCCTCTCCATTGATGGCTCAGCATCCCCACTATCTCCAAAGGCTTGGAGCGGTTCAACCACAACATGCATTTCTGTGTTTTGAGGATGATTATTTTACACATATTACTGCAGTCAAATGAAAACAATCTGTTTGGATTAACACAAATGCATGCGCGCAAATGTCTTATGAGAGATGTTGTTTTCCAGAGTTAACGCCATGCATTTTACTAAAGTTAGTCAATTATTAAAAATGTGCATAGTTTTCACCTACGGCTAGTACTTAATTAAGTAATAAATAATACATTATTGAAAGGAATTTTTAAGAACTAATATTTTTTATATTTACTTTAAAGCAAATGTAATGGTCATTTAAATTTGAGAAATACACCTTTTACACTTAATGAGTTTATCCTGTATGGTAGCCTGTGGCGCTCAAAATGCACCAAATCTACCTTCATCATCACCAGGATTTTGGATTTATGTAGACTTTGAAAAAAAATCAGGATTCCGCATGACATTCAATATTGAAACCTGCAGTATGCTACCAGCGACTTTTGAGACCAATATAATGTTTACTGGGTGGAAAGTAAGAGCGCAAATAATATATCATAAATATGGATTATGTGCAAAATATAAAGTAAACACTGAGCAAGTAGCATGCCTCTAAAGAACTTTTTATTTTTTATTATTTTCCACTGATTTAAACTGACGATATGTACAGTATTGCACCGAAACATCTCAAGAAAGTACCCAACATAGTCTTGTGACAATAGTTCATCTATCTCAATGCCAGGATTGACTGTCAACAATCCCAGTGCATAAAGGACATGAATGCAACACGAGGAAGCTATCAATCCGTGGACTGGATTTTATGCATGAATGCCAAAATTAGACAAGCTTTAGATCTTCATCAGTTTTTGTCTTCCACACTGTCAGTCATACAGATATTCTTTATTTACAATTTTCCTTTACATCCGCCCAGCATTTGTATAATTTCTATGACAACAACCGCCCACTCTCAGCCCCCAAACCACATTTATTGACATTGAAGGCGATATACCACCCCCAGCGTATGTCCGAAAGATTTTTCCACCCTGCCATTAAGCCTGTATCTCCAAGCAGCCCTGTTGTGTTTGATGTCAACTAGAAACAACCACTCTTGTTTTCGGCTGTTGTTTCGATCATCCACGTCAATGGATGAGTGATCCTTTGTCTTATGTTTACACAAGGTTTGTCATTGACTCGATGATGGATTAGAAAGAATCTACTGTAGCTGGTGGTGGTGATGGACAGAATGAAAGAGGTATGCGATGACTGTATTTCTGGGGAGCTTTGTATGAACACACAACACACAAGTAATTTTAAGATGCCAGTGTCAACATCTCCCATAGTTTAGGTAAAACATCAGTACTGAGCTTCACACTTGACAACAAAATGACACCAGAGAACAAAAGTTAATCAAACAATAAACAACCTGACCTGGTCATTTATTATATAAAGTGCTGTAAGCCAAACATAAACCTTAAGTAACATTCTTGATTCATATTTATTCATATTTATGCATATCTATGCATATCTATGCAACATATTTGCAAATGTTATGTATTTGCGTGTACCAACATTTGACATGCTCATAAAAATAAAAAAAAACTATTCTGATGATTTATTTTATAGGGAAGAATGTTCCGGAAAACCTGACTCTTCGCAGGTACAGGCGTGGGGTATAACCCCACCTCATTGCAAATTAAAGAACTGCAAACAAATTATACATATTTTATGTTGTATGTAAAATGATAATATAAATATAAAATCTATAAATACTATAATAGTATATATTAATATTTATTAATATAACCCCTTCTATATTTATAAATTACATCATTTGTGTTACAGTAACAGTTTGTTGTTCTAGCCTACGGCTGCTTCAATCTGCTTTCTGGGTTCCACAGCTACGGTGACGTTAGTGTGGGGACTTCCAAAAAAGCAAATATACTGTGTGTATGTGGTATGCTAACGTGCAATGCTCAGAATGTTTGTTGTAACAGGAAATTGATGGATCTAGGGATTCAAAATGTCTTCCTTACTAACAGGCATCCATCCATCCTTATCCGATTATATGTAGTCGGGTCGCAGGGGCAGCCGCTCCAGCAGAGGACCCCAAACTTCCTTTTCCCGAGCCACATTATCCAGCTCTGACTGGGTGATCCCGAGGCGTTCCCAGGCCAGTGTGGAGATATAATCTCTTCACCTAGTCCTGGGTCTTCCCCGAGGCCTCCTTCCAGCTGGACGTGGCATCCTTGCCAGATGTCACCTCAACTGGCGACTCTACTCCGAGTGGTGGCCGAGCTTCTCACCCTATCTCTAAGGCCTGCTACCCTCCTGAGAAAACCAATTTTGGCCACTTGCATCTGTGATCTAGTTCTTTTGCGGTTAGCATCGAGAAGAAGACACTGCTGTTTTTTGTGTCTACTTTTTGCTGGACATGATACTTCGTCAAGACCTGGTTATAAATACTCATAACACCTGCCTTCATGAACTCCACTCATTTATACAGTGTCTAAATCATGGAAAAAGTTTCTGCCATGTGGAAAGGATGAAGGCCACAAACTTGGGAACTTGGGTATCAAAATGATTTCCAAATTTCCCACTCGGAATTACGATTTGAGAGGTTGTTCTTCCAGACAACTCGGAGGTTGGTTATTTCTTACTGTTACCGATATTCGACCTCAAAGCGGTCCTGGTGCACGACGCTAAACATAAACAAAAACATGGCTGACTGTAAAAACTACAAAATAACATTGAAAAGACATTGGCAATATTGACATCAATGTACATATTTAACAGGCTTTACTGTATGTTGGCATCTATTATTTGTATTAAATACAAGCAAATATACTTTACATTGCCCATTAGATGTTGACATTGTCTACATATTGCGCCGCCATTGTTTTTTGACACTGGGAAGTCAGGGTAGTCGGATCTGCTTTTGTGGAAGTGGAGTTTTATTGTATTTTTAATAGCAGAGGGAGTTGAGTTTTCTGGAACGCAGTTTCATGTGTTACAATATTTCGCGATTTAGTCGGAAAATTGTATTTACCATAATTCCAAATTCTGATACGCCGTGAAGGCAGCATGAGAGAGAGAGAGAGAGAGAGATGAGGGGATGAGGAGGACAGGAGCGACAGAGGTCAATAAGACATGTACTGTACTCTCCTCCCACCAGCCCCCTCCACCACAGTATTCCTTTCAAACCCTGCCAACACTCTCTCTCTCTCATGAAGACACACACACTTCTACAATACCCAGAAAACACACACACACTCACACGTCTACGATACACACAGAAAACAACACACACACGCACACACACTTCTATGATACACAAAGAAAACAACACACACACACTTCTACGATACACACAGAAAACAACACACACACACACACACACACACTTCTACGATGCACACAGAAAACAACACACACACGTCTACAATACACAGAAAACACACACACACACAAGTCTACGATACACACAGAAAACAACACACACACACACGTCTACAATACACACAGAAAACAACACACAAGCTCACGTGCACTTGTGTGTGCGCGCGTTCTCCTAGCAGCGGCGCACACACACACACACATGACAGGCCCATCATGGCGAGGTGAGTGATGGAGAGCAAGGCTGGCAGAGGCAGAGGCAGCGTGAAGGATAACAATCAAAGGAATATGACAGGGAACAGGTGTCAGACTACGCCAGACACCACCCACTGCCCCTCCTCGGGGCAGCTGAGGAGATGGGATCCAATGGCGGTGTTAGGATAGGGCGGGGCGTATTTGTTTCTGCAGAAGGCCGAGGGGTGGAGGATACACTGCGTGTGTATGTGTGTGTGTGTGTGTGGGGGGGAATTCCGGCGCTGTAAGAACATCATCCCTCCCGAGTCTGGAACCTTCCGCCCAACTGCAGGACGTCACTGTATGGGCCACACACACACACAGAGAGAGAGAGAGAAGGAGCGAGGTGAAGACAAGTGAAAGGCAAAGAGATGAAAGAGGTTCATGCTTGGGGAGTGTGACACATTCTGTGCGTGCGTCAGACAACTTACTGTATAATGGTTTGTTACATTTACATCGGAAGCTGGGATTGATGTCACGACCGAGATACCCAGTTTCAGTTAAGTTGAAAAAACAGGAACGTTTCTGATGTGGTTAGCCTTTGTTAGCCATCATTAGCAATACCAGTTCATAACGCATTACCCAGTATTTTGTGCATACAAACTCCATAGCAATGTTCACAGGTAGAAAGTTGGGACAGTACTCTGTACGCTGATCAGTACACAGTACACTGATTTAATGAAACACAAATCTGACCGAAGTGAAAATAAACAGCATATTATCACAGCATTCCCACTGTTGAGGTGGGGAGCAGCCATCTTGAATGATATGGTAAGATATGGTAAGGGTTCTCCAATTTGCCCGAGCAGAAAAGTCTACTTAGTTTGAACCTCCAAACGTCCGACTTGGGACTTGGAAATTCTGACCTCTGAGTACAATGAAACGCACCATCAGGCCTTTACAACACAAGTACAAAGCAGCAAACAATATCCTGCACTCTGCACTTACATTTAAAATTGAGACATTTGGAGCAAAATGTATGGGCCAAAAAGATGTAGACTACAGTGCACGCCTCGGTTTGTGTACAACTGTACACAAAATGGCACAAGAATGTAGGGAGAGGGATAGAGAATTGTGTGAATATAGCACCTCTGTGGTGGTTGGTAGAGAGGAGTGTTCCGTAAACGTTTTCGTAGCACTGGATGGTTCCTGGCTCAAATCGAGGAGTCCACTTTAACTGCTTAGCCCACGGCTTATCCAAACTGCATTTGAGCTATGAAGGGCTACAGTGAAGCATGCAACATGCTCCGAGCAACATGCTCCGAGCTCCCCTGGCATCATGGAGAAAATAAGCCCTCACAAATCACATAAATAAAATACCTGCCTGCTGTATGGCAAGATTTTATAGTTTACATTTTCAAGAATCAACACTGTGACAATATTACTAATTTTATGAAACAGCAGGTCTCGACAATAACTGCACATTTGTTTTCACGTTTCCTGATAGATTTAAGTCTATGTATACCTCTAGGTATGAATGCACAATTGACACGGTTAACATGCTGCAGATTTCCAAAGACTATAGTGTGACAAAGACTGCTGTGACAGCGATAAAATATGAAATACTTAGGTTGTGAACCATCACCTTGTGCCACTGGCAGGTAAGCAGGTAACAGCTGCAGTGTGCGCCATGAATCGAGCTGTGCAAGAACACGAGTTTAGCTGGAGGGAGTCTTATTTAGATTAAAAAAGTTTGACCCCAGCTAAAGATAATAGGCATAAACATGGGGATGGTAGAATACACATAATCCCCCTTTTTATTCAAATTTACTTTGGTTCGGAATGTATTTTGTCCTAATTCTTTTCTGCGGCAGGCTAAGCTCACAATGGATTATCGGTATGCTAATAGATCTGCTGGAGTCCAACTTAACACATAAACGTGTCAGGAACTCTGCCGGAATACAAAAGGAACAAAAAGTGAACATGAATATGAATCTACCCAACCCCCACCCCCATCCAAAGTATTAAAAAAAAAATAAGAAAAAAACAGCCATGATATTCTGAGGTATTCATTTTTGAATATTTTCCTCCCTTGTTCTGGCATTCAGGAGAGGAACTAATATCTGAGATGATATTGGGTAATAATTAATTCAGAGTGGACTCCCCTTCCAACACTAGAGGGGCGCTAGTCTAATTCATCTGAAGGAATCAGATAACAGCTCTGTGATATCCGCCTGCTAAAACCTGCTGTTCAACCTTTCATCTGGGAACATGTCTGGGAAAATATGACTAGAACATCAATCAAGACATCTTGTGCTAATACAGCACTGTATGTTTCAGCACAGTCCGTCCTGGACTTGGTTTGTTTTAAACGATACATAAACATGAATGCTCTCATTTGTCAAATAGTGATTTGATAAATCAAGTAAATGTGGATATTATTACTTAGTGGTTTTGGTTGTTGTTTTGACAAAATTGTGTATGTTTAGTTATTCAAAATGGTGTGCCCACTGGGACACAGTATACAGTACTGTAGTCAAAATATAAAAAGCTAGTTTCACTACACACTATGTGTTTTAACCATTAAACTATTGTTTTTTGTCTGAAATTATCTTTAGGCATGTTTTTCGTACATACAGTATGACATCACAAAATACAAACCCTTTACACGTCCCATAGGAAGCAAAATGCAAAATGTTTTGGAGTCATTATTCAAAGTGATTACAAACTCATAATTACCTTGGTTGGCTTTAAAAATAAATAAGTTACATTATCACATAATGCCAAAGCAAATAGATTTCAACAGCAGCACAAACACAGGAACAAATATTGGATATTGCACAGTAGCATTATAATCTGATTACATAAAGCGTTGAGTGTAAAGACCGGTGAAGTGCTTTACAGTGGACATGGGCTTGGACACAAAGCAAACTGATGATGTGTATTGTTACAGCAGTCCATTATGGAGGTAATCTAATAAAGGGCAATTATTACTACAGAGAAAACGCAATTTGTTCAATTCAAGTTTACGCACATCATCTAAAAAGAAAATGTACCGTTTGAATGCAAGTGTATAGAAAACTAGATCATGTTTGCATAAGGTTCCAAGGAGTATCTAAGAATGCCAACAACACAAATTCTGCAGTAGGTTATTATCAAACACATATTTGACTAAAGGGCTAATTCAATCAAAACTTACCTGAATTGGCAAACAAATTATGCATTTTGATCGTTACAGTCAAAGAAAAACCAAAATAAAAATAAAAATTATCACTCATTTCGTTTTACTTTATAAACATAACTGCTGTGTTTATAAAGCTCCCTTCTATTACTTTGAGGGTTTCCAGCCTGTTAAAACAGCAAGAGCACCCCCCTTCCAGCTTATTCTGTTAATTAGCTTCTGCAACATCAGCGTTTTCTAATGAAACCTTTTGGATATGCCTCAACAGAGCGAGATCTCATCTGTTTGTAAAGGACGGAAATATAGCAGAAATTGAGCCTCTCTATGCTCTGGAACTGTTCTTTAACTTTTTCTCTTATTTATTTTAATCATGCACAGATGAGACAACAACATGCGGTTGTGTGTACGTGAACATTATTATTTTTTATTTGCATGTGACTTGTCCACTGGCCTCTGCGTTTGAAGCTGCCACGAGCGCGCGGGGCGGGGGGGTAAACACTGAGAAGAAGAAAGGCTACAACCACCATGCCTGCAGTACACAGCCGGTGTACTGTACGTGTCTCCGCTGTAATGCGGGCCGCTAATCACACAAATTATTGCTTCTAATTAGCGCTGTGGTTGTAATTAATTCCTCCGCTATCACATCATTTAGCGCGCATTCACACCGCGGCACCTGTTTTCCCCCCAATCCCTGCACCACCTCATGTTTGTTTACTCTGCAAACAGTATTTCCATCAACCGTTCCATAAACGGGATAGCCCTTCATCTGGCAGCATGTTGTAGCCACTGAGGGTTGTGGACCATGTGAGGGTATTATGATGAGAGGGGCTTCTTAGCTGTGACATTGACTGGCTCAACCCTCCCCCTCCCCTAATATGGATTAATAAAGTGATAACGCTCTTTGTTAATTAATATGAGCGTGCCGTACTAATTACTTTGCTGTACGACAAGCAAGCTGTTGAACCCATAAAAGGAACGGTGTCAGATGTAGCCGCCGATGCTACGGCACCCGGGCACTGCTTTAGAGAGAGAGAGAGAGAGAGAGACCAACCAATCAGTGGTTGTATACTGTATGTGAGAGAGGGGATAGGTGTGCACTATAAGTAACAACACAACCAAATGCTGTAGTACGGTCTCGTAAGGCCGACACAACTCGTGCGGTAGGCTACTGTTGAGATCAAGGCAATGAGGTCTTCCCCTCTGTACCGCATGGATGTTTGTGTACTGTAGTACAGAGGACGGACTCCTGCTGTGGAAATATTCTGGGTTGTTTTCAAACAGGTTTGTCATCAAAGAAAGATGTATAGATTATACCTTTCATAGGTCGGAACACGATGTAATGCCAAACTGCATATAAAATACATATGATCTGTTCTTAGAATGTGGATAAAACACAATAAAACATTAATCCAGTAAGTAGGGAAGTCTTTTTTTTAGGGGGCCGGGGGGGAAGGGGACGAACATGGTGATGAATGTACAGATTCTGTTTTCTAATTATAAGAGTTTTACAACTGAATAACCACATAATAATTGCATTTGTTTATGTGCTTTGTGAAAGGAATACAAGTTATGCTGGTAGGGAGTTGGCATTACCCTACAGCAGATTCTAAACACCTGCTGTATATATAACAGCAGTCAAATCACAACAGAAAGGATTCCCATCCATGCCGTGAACCTTGTACTGTACATAATAAACTAATACAGTATTCATCTAAAACAAACCTGAGCATGGTTTGGAATGTGTTAGCATGATATACAAAGCACACCGTACTGCACACACCCTTTCCATTCAGCTCAGTATACTGTATTTTGGATAAAACACAAAACAAAAAAAATCAAAACAGCTTCTTCATTAAAGACACTGATATAGTATGTCCAAGAGGAAGATACCATTCTCAACAGTAGAGTACTCCCGGCCAAATTAACAGATTCTAATTTAACAATTTGGCAGATTTGCCTTGATTCGACGTTGGGACAGTTGAGACGATCTCAATTGTCAATTGTAACTTAATATTTAAAGAAGAGAGGTTTATGACTCTGAATCTGAGCCCAGATGTATCATACGACTAAATATGTTTCCTTGTACACTCCTCCCCCTACTGGTGTAAAACCATAATCATTGCAGGGCACCGTATGCTGTTTACTCATTAATATATTGATATCTGTTATCTATCATTCATGGAAACATGTTTTGAAATTAATATTCAGGATTAGATGCTGGGGTTCATTCTGCTAGTGCCGCCACAATCTTAGGAAGAATTGCATTTTTATAATGTAGTTGCACAGCAAAATCAACTGCACTATTTAGAACATTTTACATGACTGGCCTGTTTTCTTTTATACACTCTTTTTTAAGTGTACAATTGTAATGACATTGTTTTGATTCATTAATTGTATACACATTTACGTAATCCTGCATATTTTGAGGATATCTGAAATGTTTTCTGGCTGAATTATAAAAGTTATGACCTGGACACATACTGTATACCAACATGTTAAATGAAAAACAAATATGGTCCTGTACTGTATATACAGTACTGTAATTTGTCTGCTTAATTTGTATAAAACTGATTGACTGTAAAATCACCCAGTCTTCTGCCCCAGACATCCACACAGAATAAACATTGCTAAGTTGTACAGAAAGTGAAGAAACTGCCACATGAAAGCAGTCTTGATGAGAATTAACTCCAAGATATGAATGTGATTTTTTGACAATAGCTATTAAAAATTAATCATGCTCAATAATTTATTATCCCTCCCAAAGTTCTCCATAAATTTTTGATCCTCTCAGTCCTCGTCCATTATATGCACGAAATCAAATGACATTTTTAAATAATGTGCTGCTTGAGTGATGTCAAAATCTAAAACGGTGGCCAAGTGAAAAATCTGTGGCATCTTTTGTTTTCCTCTTCAGTGAAACTCAGAACATGTCATCACCATGTGCCTTATAGTTACAGAAATGACGATGAGGAGGAAGAGGATTGTTCCACCCAACATGTCAAGAGAGTACAGTATACTGGACTGGACTGGCTGCGTTTAAAAAGGCACTATTGTGCTCCAGTGTGCTATACTCTTATCACAAATTAAATCATTTTCACCTCTAATTTATGTAGTAAAGGTCGTTTTAATGGCAGTGTAAAAAGAAAGGAGAGGGACAGAAGAGCCAGAGAGAGAAAGATAATATGAATGGGGGATAAAAGAAGTAAATAAAATAGCGAGGGACGGACCTCGGCTCTCACTAGCAGTCAATGATAAATCACATTTTTCTTTTCGCAGGAAAATAAAAAAATGAAGAAAAACTGGGAGTGCAACATTTGAAGTAGGCCAAGCCGTCACAGCTGTCTCTTATAAGAGACAAAACTAATACCCTTGATTCAGGCGAGCGCCGCGCCGGTCATTAGGGTATTATATGTAGCCTGCGGCAACGGTGTCAGCCTCCCTATGCTAATGGACCCATGGCCTGCAAAAAAAAATTAGCATGGAGCTCTCTGGGGCACAAAGATCACCTTGCATGTTCGTCCGCTTACGCTGCTCCCCTTAAAATAGCCTATAGGGACCTTTGTCTGTCATCTAAGTGACACAGACGTTCACCAGATGAATGCTGATCAAAAAATAAGTAAACGATAATGAAAAAAACACTTTGAAACGGCAACTTTCATATCTTGTCCTTGCCATGTGTAAATATTATTGTCATGCCACTACCCTGCTGTGCAGATGACATCAAACTAATTATTTCAAATATGAAGAGTAGTTCACACGTCCCATTAACACATCCTTGGGAATATATTATCACTGATTTGACATTCCCTCTGAGGATATACAAGCGCGACATGAAATACGCTAAATGCCCAGTGAATCTGCGTTTGACCGGAATACGTTGTAACCCACATACCGTGTGATGCAACATGGTTGTGTATCTTACAACGTGAGATTACAGCAAAGGACCTGATATAACACTGCAACCACACTGCTTTTTTGAATTTAAAATAAAAATGTCATTCATTTCACTA
Source organism: Typhlichthys subterraneus (assembly GCA_027564835.1). NCBI lineage: Eukaryota > Metazoa > Chordata > Actinopteri > Percopsiformes > Amblyopsidae > Typhlichthys > Typhlichthys subterraneus. The sequence continues at coordinate 13,630 of JAODUH010029308.1, forward strand.
ATCCTATGGCAAATGTTTTGTGACAGTGACAATGTTTATAAAGTTCTACCTATTTCATCTTTTTTATCATGCTGCAGAACTCTTTTAAGAGGGATATATTGTCTTATGTTGTGTAGCTACTGTAAGTGATGTCAAAGGTGTAGTTATAGTAATGCAGAATAGTTAAATCCATTCCATAGCTCAGCATTCAATACGTACGGAGTAAAATATTTGTGTTAGTATTACAGTGTTGGTGTTAGTGAGGACTGTACAATTGAATCTCATGCACATGCAGGGAATGCATCATATTAAGCACTTTTTTTGTTTGCCTTGGTAGATACTTCTAATGGTGCTTCAACCCCCCCCCACACACACACACACACACACACACACACACACTACGTCTACTGCGTTTATTTGTTCATAAGTATATTTATGGTAAAATAAAAATGTGTATCGCCCATTTCCTTCACACACATTTACAAACTGTATATGGGTTCATGAATGTGTGTGTGTGAGAGAGAGAGAGAGAGAGAGAGAGAGAGAGAGATCATGTGGGTAGATGAGGTGAATATGGATAAGTCTCCCAGAGGCTAAGTGAGATGGCTGCTGTAATATCCCCCAATTATACACAGATCAGATCCTGACCAGCCACTCCTGTCAGTGGCCAATGCATGCTTCACGTGTGTGTGTGTGTGTTTGTGTGTGTGTAAATAGAGAGAGAGCGGGGGGGTTGGATTGTGTAAGGGATACAGAGTGCCAAGAGGTTCTGGGATACGGGCTCACAATTCAGAGACCTAAATGCAAGATGGCAGCACTGTTACTGTATAGGGATGATAGTGTGTGTGCGTATCAGTCTGTTCTGTGGTCATGTTACTTTGCTTCACATGGAGCTCTTTGAGATGCAGCAGTGATTATAGGGGATCAAACACACACACACACACAACACAGAAAACATGCATTCATCCTTTCTCACTCTCTGTGACACAAAGAAGAAGTTGCAATCTTGGGACCAGCCACTGCTGGCAATGTCTAATTGCTCTCAGAGGGGAAGAGATGTAGCAAGAACGGGTGCACAGATGTCTCTCTCTCTCTCTCTCTCTCTCTCTCTCATGTTGCTTTGTTTCATACATTTCTAGTTGTAACTTATTTTGCTGTGTTATGGACGCCGTTATTTCTCTCATCACTCCTGGCACCGCCGGCATCACTCAGACGGAGGATTAACGGGGAGAGAGAGAGAGAGAGAGAGAGTTAGGAGGAGTCAGATGGAGAGTTATAGAAGCCAGAAAAAATAGGGCCTTTATTAAACCTGCTGCTAATTGAGATAGGACAAAAATAATAGGGAGTGACATTTTAATGAAGACATGCTATGTGGCATCACTTCTCCTTCCTACCCTCCGCCAGTGAGAGAAAGAGAGAGTGTAAGGGAATGGGGTGAGATGAGAGAAATGGCGACAGAGAAGTTCAGAAAGATCTTAAATTGTTTTATTGCACCCCCCAAAAACAAAAAGTGTGTGTGTGTGTGTGTGGGTGTGTGTGTATATATATATATATATATATATATATATATATAATAAAGACAATTGATACTGTATGGGCTCGTATCTCGTAATGTGTTTTCGGCGACACACCAAAAGTAAGAGTTAAAGGGAGTTACGGGCTCAGATATTGTTTTGTCGTGTTAAAACACAATTACGCTTCACACACACGCAGCCTGATCGCCGCTCACTGCCACCCCCGAAAACCAAAAGAAATCAAAAAAGCGATTGAATAAAGCGAGGAGAACAACAGCGTGATTAGAGAAGATATTCCCAAGTAAATTCCATCTCCTTCGGTTATCACTCTAAAAATCTGACATCAGAAGACAAGGTAGATTTGTCAGGCAGGTTGATAATAGTTGTTTATCCCATCCATGTCACTCAAACATAACGTGTGTTTATTTAGCGGCTTAATTTTTCATACATTTTTCACCACAGATATAGTAAAGTTTTTTAAACTGGGAATGACCAGCTACTGGTTACAGCTTTTGGATATTTCGAAACAATTACAGTATGTGATTTTGCAAATTTTTGCAAAACCTATTACGACATTCATCACACTATGAACTGATAGTCCTGAGGACCAGGCCCAACATCCCTGAAGCTGCGCTTTTCTAGTACTTTTTGAATTATCTAATTCCAATTATCCTGTTGAGTGTAATATGATATAAAATGATTATATGCACAAAATGTTGACTCCACATAATAAACTCAATGACGTTTGTGTTACATGTTTTTATCATGTTTAGATGAAAGAACATTTGAATATGAAATAAAATATATAATGAAACGTTTTGGCCAAATGAAAAGCATCTACATTGAAGGAAAATTACCTTAATTAACTAAAAACTGGCAAATATGTAATACTGTATCTTTTATATATAAAAACTACGTGCCATATACTTACTGACAGAATCACAAATCCGTAAACTCTTATTGTAACCCAAATACACCAATTCCATTTACTGTGTCTATATTCGTAGACCAAGTGTGATGTGCGTTTCAGTGGAATCCAAAGTTTGTAGCTCTCTGTGTATAGACACACAGCCTGGGAATCGGCATGCTGAACAAGTGTCTGAGCGGAGACTATGTACTGTAGCTTGAAGATGACCTATTTTGTCATTGAAGACAGCCATCTTATGACAGATGGAAAACCGGTATTTCAAAAATAAATAACTGACAGCCAACAATACATCTCATTATAGCTGCTGGCATTGTAGATGCCAGGGATTGAATCACATGAATGTTTTGTTGGCAAACAATTAACTTCCTCCAGTTCACTACAGTCTGCATGACACCGCCACATCTAACTAACACAGTTTACATGACAAGTCTTAGAAGGCACAGCCCTCTGCATGACTATACACAACAGAATTCCACCTTCCGGCACATTGTAATAGAACCCAGAACCTCAAACACCATGGGCACTTATTCAGCAAAGCATCTGCGAAGCAGGGAGTCTATTCATTAACCCCCAGTGACAACGTGCAGCTTAGATAGTTTGTGCACCGTGGATACTATCCAGTGGCTTTACGACAGCAGAGCCAAATGTCCTCCGTTTTAACCATTGGCAGGTTAGCACATTACTTACTGTCGGAGTGAGACTTGAGCACGTGTTACAGAATGTCAGAAGTACAGTATAGGTAGATCAGGAGATACATCACATGTTGTGTATTGAGAAATAATACAATTTCCCCTCCCCTCCTCTATTCTAAGTGGTAATGTGTAATTTGTGGCCACAAGAGGGGTTTTAGAGAAAAGCTGGTTCCCGTACAAAAAAAAAGCATAAATAAATAAATACATTTTTTTGTCCCTGATTAAATCCTTCGAGCCATGTAGTACACTGTATGTTCAGTACGCGTTGGTTGATTTATCATGCGCCTGGGATTCACACTTCACCCAACATCACGTTTATTGCTAAAAGTCATTTCTCTCAGTTTTGTGACTTTTTGACACATTAGGGGAACAAAGCTAACTGCTCAATTATTGTGCTTGATACAACTAATATTATGTCACTATACCTTTTATTATTTCACATTTAAAGGGATAGAAAAAGAAAATATGTTAAGCATGTGAAATATGAAGTTGGGTTCAGTTGTGTGGTTGTGTGTGCACGTGCACACATTTACAGTACATACATTCATGATTTTGTGCATATGTGCATGCCGTGTGTGTGTGTGTGTGTGCGTGCGCATGACAACCTGGGGACTGGATTCTCATCCAAGGTGAATCCATAGACCGTGTTTCCAGTTTCCCCGCGGTGAGAGCCGCATCCTGCAGAGATGAAAAAACATAGCTCGCCACCTCCCCACTCTGCTGATGAATATGAAATCAGAAACAGGTATAAATATTTATGAAATGCATTATTTTGGGGCTTTTTGTCGTCGCAGGGGCAAATGCGATTTGGCCCCATGTCTACCTGTTCTGCACCTTCCTTCACAGAAGATGGGTGATAAAGGGACACACACAGTATATATACACAAACTAATTCACTCAAACATGCTCACAGAAAAACTTCTGTAAAAACTACCAATAACTAATATCTATACTGTGCACACACACAATACAGTACATGAAGAATGTAACATGCACACACACAACAGTATACACATACATAAATAATTTAACACACACACACACTATCTCTGACATGCGTTCTGCAGGCGCAGGAGTCAATTGTGCATGCAGTACATTCGTTCCATGTTTTAAATGGTGTTTTCTACGGTGATTGCCCATGACTCCTGATAGTTAAAGGTACAGTTGGCTATTGTAAGCTAATACAGTTTTTTTGTCAAATTCAAATATATCCTTGATTTCACTATCTTACCATTCTCTGCATTCTGTGTGTGCTGAAAAAACAATGTGATACTTCTACACATGCATTTCTTCTACACTGAACACTGAATTCACCGGCTGTAAATTAATGTTAACTATTGGGGTGCGAGATTCACTAACATGGCCGAAATTACGTTTTTCAGAACAGATTTTCTCTTTACTTGAGCTGGAGGGAACGTTATCACTCGCACATTTTTCTCTCTCCTCTCTCCATGCCCGTGAAAAGTTAGACATCCTCTCATTGATCGATCCAGATTGTAAACTTGGCCTGGGCGGTGCAGAGAGAGGGAGGCGGGGCCCAGGCGTGATTACAGTGACCGGCAGTACGTCTACACAGCCCTGGCTCTGTAAATAGGAACACTAACAAAGTGGCGAACACCGCTCACAACAGCAAATATGCTTGGCTTCGCAATGAATTTCAGTGTGTAGGAGCACCGGAGGGGGTTTGATTTGATATGAGCTCTAAGTAAGAGTTCTCGACACTTGCTCATATGAAAACAGTATCGCTCCGCAGTCCTCCGCAGCACCGCCCCACACAGCGAAACGCACTGTGAAGCAAATCGTTGTTCTGCAGCTTTGTTGATACGAGCAGTTTCGCCACTTTGTTTGTTACTATTTACAGTGTAGAAGTATCCTATTATTTTTTCAACACGCACAGAGAACGGTAAGCTAGCAGGAAATGCGAGGAGATATTTGTTGAATTTGACAGTGCATTATCTTACATTTAGCTTGCGATAGCTGACTCTACCTTTAACTGTGACTCATATAGCATGGAGTATAGGCCTGCTGCATGTCTGTGTATCTTAACATGTTGGGCCTCAGTAGCAGCTTCCTCTCACTGAAGTGTGACTTTCCCCGGACGCACACCTGCATGACAGAAATGATGATGCAGTCAAAGTCATTCCCTGCGTCTTTACTAAGATGAATATCAACGGTGTTCTCTCATAATGCAAATGTCGTAACCCCCCCCCCACCTACCCACACACACACACACACCTTTGTCCCTCTATTCTCCAGGGTGAGGTGGGTGGGGGGACTATTTAGAGTTATCCTTAAACCAGCTCTACCTTCGACAGCAAATACTGCCCTTTACCACTGGCAGGAGTAATATTATTATTTGCTGGTGGTATAATGTAATATAAAGCGTGATATTGAACATGGCAAGGTCTTGCTGTAGGCTGCGGTGCTGCCAAACAGCCGTGGTGAGATTGAAAGAAACAGATCATCATTAACGGACAGGCTCCGCTGTCACATAGCCTCTAGGTCAACAGGCTGTCTGTCCGTCAGTCCAGTCAGGTCGCTCTCTCTTTCTCTATCTTGCTCTAATAGCCCCTCATTTTCTCTGCCCATTGCCCCTGCAGGCCACACGTAACACTCTGTGTGACCCGGAACACGCTGTATCCATCACACACAAACACACACAGGCGCGCACACACACGTTATAACAGCCGAATGCATGAGGGGATATTGATATACTCAAACATACATGCACACACACAAACAGACACACAAAACAAGTCAGCTGCATTTGTCACCTGCTGCCATGTTGTGTCACTGGTCCACCCGTTCAGAAACAAATAAAGGAGATGTACAAGAAATGGAACAGCAGCTGTTCACCTACCCCTGTTGCAATAATTCTGTGCAATACAGACATGTATATTTGAGCACATGTTGGCCTATATTTATATCTCTTCATAAAACCTACATACAATTGTAAGCAGATGCTCGGGCCAAAGGCCACGCATTCTACTGTGCATTTCCAAAAACTTGAAATGGAAATGAGGTTGTTTTCTTATTTTCACTTTAACAATCAAATAAATGTTCCTACAACTGTTTATATTCATTGTCACAAAATATTATTAAATATTTATGTAATAATACTTTTCAATCCCCTACAGAATGTCTACTAACGTAAAGCACCAATGTTCACCAGGTCAAAGTTGTTGCATGTGCAGGAAGTGCTTGAAATATAACTGACAATAATTATAATAGCTGTGAAGCTGAGATGGGGGAGGGGGATACCGTTGGCTGTATCACAATTAAACAGTTTATTTCTGCAGTAAACGGAAAGACAAAATCACACGCAAAAAGCAAATTCAGGGGAAAAGTTGACTTTCCCTCGCCTACAGTATACATCGCATATCGGGAATGATTTGTGCAGAGGTGTGTGACCATACATGTTCCCATTAAACATCAAGGTTCACGAACACACACAAGAACAAGGGCGACAAACAACTTGATGTGCTATGAAGAACAATGCGTCAACCGCGGGATGCTAGTTATAGCTATCGGGCCATTAGGCACAAGAACTAAATGTTTCTGATTTCTCCCCCCAGTGCCGCTGGAGTTTGGGAGCGCGTGCGGATCCGATAGCGACCACGGGTGGTGATATCAGTTGGTACTTTGGTTTAAAATGTGATTACAATACATGGGGACAACCCTCACCGGGGACATGGCTTTTCCATCACAGCCACTATCTGGTTTCATCATTGTCATATAAGCACATTTCTCATGTGGGAACATATTAGCCTCTGTGCTATCGTGGATGCGATAGCAACAACCAGCGACCTCCCTGCTTTGATATTTATGAATAGTTGCATAGAGCGGCAGAGATTGGGCCTCTCCTGTGTGTGTGTGTGTGTGTGTGCTAAGGGGTAGCTGAGCGTGTGTCATACAAGTAACTGACCTGGGACACCCCCATGTTTAATCTCAGAGCAAAACAGAACTCATCTGCTGGCTGAACATTGAGAATGTGGACACACACACACACTCATATGTCTATGTAGTCAGTAGAAGCAAAGTAATGGTTGCTTCTGGAAAACACTTTACAAAACGAGAACAAGTGAGCGAGCCCGCTAATAACCCCCCCCCCCCGTGCAGGATACGAGTCCTGCCCCCATGTTTCTCACCTCCTTTTTCACCTCTAAAACTAGTTTACCATCTCAGGTTTGACTCATATGTTGTTCGTACAGTCAAAGCTCTTGGGAATGCCCCTCCCCCCCAGGATATGCGCAAGTTCATCACTCATTTAATATATACACAGCATTTCAAAATAAAAGCCCCCTTTCTTCTGTATGTTTATGCAGTGGCATTGCGCCAAACATTACAGTTTGGCTGTGCACGTACAGTATCTATGACGTTATCATTACAGTATCTGCAGGTGAGCCGAGCACGCGGTTTGTTATTTTGCTATTCTGTACGATACTAAATTCCATATAGAAATGTATATTACTTTGAAGGTTGAAGCTAGGCAGATCTTTGATGACATCATATCCTGCATATACTCCATAGAACCAATCATTTGTTTCACCCTAGCAGTGCAACAAACCAGGAGGAATAGAAAGCAGTGTTCATTTTGGCAACAGTTTTAGATTTAGTCTTAGTCTTTAGACGAAAATGCTTAATAGTTTTAGTCACATTTTAGTCATTTTCATTCTAAATAGTTTTAGTCTATTTTAGTAGACGAAAATAGAAAAGCGTTTTTGTCAACGGAAAGTTATTACATTTTAGTAAACTTTTAGTCAAAATGTATCTTTAAACAAATGCAAAAGTCTAATACCGGTACTGGTTTGGCCTGTTGCATGCAGATGGTATGGTAGCTGGTTCGATTCAAACTATAACCATTTATTCAGCCTGGTAGGACAATTTGATAAGCTATTTTGTCCCTTCAAATTCATTCATTCATTTGAACCTGGAAGGCAACTAAGGTAAATTAAGGATCCAGATTGGCGCTGTACGCTATTGTTTACTTTTAAGACCATCGTGCATATGGAATCGACCTGATTTTCTGTCTGTCCTACCTTGTCAGATTATCCTACCGTACTGTAGAGCAAGAATTATAGTTATCTTCAGATCTTTCACTGCAGTACGGTAATGTGAACGCGATCGTGACAAGGCTGTCTCGCCTGGCAAACGTTATGTGTGCAGTTACGGTTGATCATACGGTCTCGCCAGCCGGTAGCCTGCACACTTATGTGTGCAATTACGATAAATCATACACAGGCAGAGTTTTTACATTTAAGTATGAAACTATGGTAACTTATTTATGCAGGCAGTTTACTACATATAAATCATACCACGTTTTTGTCTCGTCTCTTTTCGTCAACAAAAATACATCTTCAATTTAGTCCTGATTTTTATCATCAGTTAACTATTTTCGTTTCGTTAAAAAAGTTTGTTGAACTTATTTCGTCAACGAAATTAATACTGGCATAAAAGAGGTGCTTATGACCTGCTTTCTACAGCTTTAGTAAGGCAGTTTATAGTTGTACTTATGCTTAACAATATATATATATATATACACACACACACACATATATACATATACTGTACATAGGCACACATATATATATATATACACACACAATATACATACAATAAAGCTCATGCTTAGATTCACAGATGCCTTTCTGTGTATATGGAGTAACTGGTGTTTTTGCACGATGCCAACACAAATACATACTTTTCATTGTATTTTCTGTCGGATTAGGATTAGATAAACAAGTATTTTCTGCAAGCGTGAACGTGCGAAAACGAAAAAGGGATGAAGAGACCGGAGATTTTTATTCTCTCAATTTCCATTCGTCTCTACCAGGTTAATGTCTGTCACAGTGGTCAGGTAGTGTGCAGGTGTGTACTCTACTGAGTGACACATAGCATTTGAGCTTGTTTTGGTTATTTGTATTTTCTTTCCAATGGTAAATATATTTTGCTTTCAGTTTGTTGATAATGTGGTTAGGCCAGATTGTGTTGTCTTTTTTGAGAGTGTGTGATCTGAGTTCCAAGACCAGTTGACTGGGGGAACACTTCTTGTTCCTCTCCTGGCAGATAAGGACCTTGTGCTGAAATGTGGTGGGGACACTCAGTTTTAGGTGATTATAGAATTTGAGGGCTCGATTTTGAACACTAATTAAAAGGGGGTATTGCCCTAACTCTGCTCTGCACGCATTATTAGGTGTTTTCTTGGGAATATTTTGAGAATATTTGGGTTGGAGTCCTTGTGGGTTAGAATCCCACCAAACGCCTGGGTTGGAGTCCTTGTGGGTTAGAATCCCACCAAACGCCTGGGTTGGAGTCCCGGTGGGTTAGAGTCCCACCAAAC
>JAODUH010029319.1:0-23079 GCA_027564835.1 Typhlichthys subterraneus
CCCCCCCCCCCCCCCCCCCCCCCCCTCTCTCTCTCTCTCTCTCTCGTACACAGGGTCTGTGTCGTCCTGCGATGCCTTCCTCAATGTGTTTCAGTCTCATGGGCTGAAGCCGGAGGCCATTTGTCCCTGTGCATCATCCCCTGAAGCCATGACGGTGGCCTTACGCAGGTACGGCCACACAACCTGCAGCCATATGAGATCTGCTTGTGACAGAATAGTCACCACCATGTCCAGTGTCATAATCACAACTATGTCCTCAATACATATTGCTTTGGAATAATAACTCAACATCTTGACATGAATGTCTATGGCGCATCCCGTCTTTACACTTAGTTTGTCATTAGAGATGGTTGCCGTCTGGTTGCCAGGCTGCTGTGGGGTTGTGGGTGGATGGACCGCTACAGTAGCAGGCTAGCTCAGTAGCTGAGTAGGCTGGATGGGTGAGAAGCTGTTGGTTGACCGCTCCTCGTGTGCAGGTCGGGCATCCCGGGCACTCCCCTCCCTGCCCGTGCCATCCTGTCCATGGGCGGCCTGAGCCACGGGGTCATCCGGGTCAACACAGAGGACAAGAACTCAGCCCTCACCGTGCAGGACGTGGGACACATCATGCCTGGAGGTGAGCAGGGCAGAGCCACTTAGTAGGGTGTATTTATCATACACCGCACGCAATGCCTTCCACGTCCACCAGGGACACTCTTTGAATCTTGCTCAAAAAGTGTTTTGAGAACACACCTACGTCCTTGGAGTCTCTACTGTTTTTGGTGCAGAGCTCCAGGGACCACACTGTTCCCTACAGAACTCCAGGGATCACTCTGTTCTCTCTACCATGGATAATCTAGTGGTTAGAGATAGATATATATATATATATATATATATATATATTAAAAAAACACTCCTCCAACAAGCACACGCCAGGTATGCAGGCAAGTACGGTGTATGAACAATTCCTTTCGCGACGCAGCCGCTTGTCTACGTGTAAGCGTTGCACAAAAGCAAGTATATCGGGGCCTTAACTTTAAACCAAATTTGAAATTAAACCGCTCTGGAAAATATTAAGAGACAACTGCAGCATTTCCTTCTGGTTTTACATTTTGATGTAAAATACATGTATTTATATTTAGAGAATTTCTATTGTTATATTTTGTATATTTAGAGTATGCACTATTCTGTTTAAAAAAATATGCAGTGGTAATTATTTCCAGAGCTGTAGTTCTTCAAAAGCAGTGCTATTTGCTTAGTGATGTCTTTGGATCCTAATTAGCCATGCTAATGTTGTGTGCACCTAGCTCTGATGTGCATTGTTAAGCCGGACGGACCCCCACAACTGTGCAAGACTGACGAGATAGGAGAGATTGTGATCAACTCCCGCGCTGGAGGCACCATGTACTATGGCCTTCCAGGGGTCACCAGAAACACCTTCGAGGTCTGGGACTACACTCACACCTCAACCTTCTAACATCTAGAATGTCCTTAGAGGATCTATATATGATCTTGTCTGCTATTATATGTCACAGTAAGCACCAGCATCTCACACCAAAACAAGTGATTTGTGGGCTGCGCACACACACACATACACACACACACACGCACTAACATGCATGTGTGTCCGGACCGGATATGAAAACAAACAGAAGAGCTGGCATTAGAACACACACAGGACACAATTACTCCACTTTATTATTATTACATAGAAAATAGTTGTTTGCTGCTACAATATATGAATGTTAAAAATGTTGTATATACTGTGGACACCCGCCATCAATGATACTTTCTGATAGCAGGTTGAAATACGAGTATATGAGCATGTAAGCTGCTTAATGGAGCTTTAAACTAGTTGACTGTCTCTCATGTACGTGTGTTATACATGCAGGTCATTCCCATTAATGCCAGTGGGACTCCCATTGGAGAGATCCCATTTGTCAGGTCAGGACTGCTGGGGTTTGTAGGCCCGGTGAGTAGCATTGTTACATAATGCTGTCGCATGTGTTTCGAACAATGTAGCATTGCTAAAACAACAGCAACGTTGTATGTGGTCCTACTGCAGCAGTGACTCATGGTCTCTCTCTGCATGGTGTATATGCTGCAATGCTTTCTCCCCGTGTCTGAACAGGTGTGCTCTGTTAACAGGGCAGCTTGATATTTGTGGTGGGGAAGAACGAAGGTCTGCTGATGGTTAGCGGACGCAGACACAACGCTGATGACCTGGTGGCTACGGCTCTAGCAGTAGAGCCCGTCAGGACCGTCTACCGTGGCAGGTGAGGGGTGCATTGATATGAGATGGGAGAAAGTGTGTTCCAGTGGAGGCACCTGTATTTGAACCAACGTAGGAATGTTGTTTTAAAAGCATTTCCAGAGACTGTGTGTGTGTGTGTGTGTGTGTGTGTGTGTGTGTGTGTCAGGATCGCTGTGTTCTCAGTGACGGTGTTCTATGATGAGAGGATAGTGGTTGTGGCCGAGCAGAGACCAGATGCCAGTGAGGAGGATAGCTTCCAGTGGATGAGCCGCGTGATGCAAGTAAATCAACGTCAAATGTACCCTTGTGGCAGGATGGACTGTAATTACCACTAAGATGTGTTCATGTTGAAAGAATATATTTGTTGACATTAATTCCTTTAATTTCTATAAAATGAAAGGAAATTAAGTGTAAATTGAAACACAATATCCTTAGTGCTGTTCTGATTAGTTTTACTATCAAATTGTAGATTATTTATTAGATTAATCTATGATTATTATTCATTGGTGTTAATTCCAAGGCTTTAGTTGCCTGCTACACCAAGGAATAATTAGTCAAATCTAGTTTTTGGAATATTGTCAATAATACCGTAACTGGCCTTGGTTCCAGCCAACACCACGTGGTGTTCCCATTGTTTCCCAGGCTATAGACGGTATCCACCAGGTGGGTCTGTACTGCCTGGCCTTGGTTCCAGCCAACACCACGTAGTGTTCCCATTGTTTCCTAGGCTATAGACAGTATCCACCAGGTGGGTCTGTACTGCCTGGCCTTGGTTCCAGCCAACACCTTACCCAAGACCCCGCTGGGAGGCATTCACATCTCTGACACCAAGCAGTTCTTCCTGGAGGGAAACCTGCACCCCTGCAACATCCTCATGTGCCCCCACACGTGTGTGACCAACCTGCCCAAGCCACGACAGAAACAGCCAGGTGCGCGCAAGTGCGTGCGTGCGTGCGTGTGCATTAAAGCTGGGCGATATGGACCAAAAATAATATCCAGATATATTTAGGTCGAATACCGATACACGATATATATCTGTATTTTCTATAAAGTGGGATTAATCCTTCAGGCTTAGAGAAAAAACAGGAAACCTGACACAAATGTGACATTTTTAATTTTTAGCAACATTAATTGACATTCTCTGGTGGTCACTCTAGTGGTCATTCCGATATATACCGGTATATTGCCCAGCCCTAGTGTGTGTCTGTGCGCGCGCGTGCTCTGTAGAACGTGGTTTTTATTTGGTCAAGTGTGCATCGTGCCTTCACCACTCCCCCTCCTCCCCCTCCCCGTCTCTCTTGCAGTGGGCGTGGGTCCAGCCTCCGTCCTGGTGGGCAACCTGGTGGCAGGCAAGAGGATCGCCCAGGCTGCCGGGCGAGACCTGGGCATGATTGAAGACCAGGATTTGGTTAGAAAGGTGAAATGGCACCCACCAGTAGCACCAGTTGCCCTCCAGCACATTGAAGTTACTGGACTGTATTTAAGTGGACACTATTGTAATGATATATAATATAATATATTATTATGTTAGTAGCACTCAGAGCACACTTATCACGAGCATGGTACAGTTGTTCCACTAGCAGCTCAGTGAAGAACATCGTTTTATCAACATGAATGTTCTGGACTCTCTCTCCTGTCTGTCTGTCTCTCTGCTCTCCTGTTTGTCTGGACGTAGCTCTGTATGTGGCCAATGATGATGGTAAGAGTCTTGGCCCTTGCAGCTCACACCGTGGTCACGTCTTGTGACATTTCTCTGCATGTCATTGCATGCCACTGTATGAAACCCCCTTCATGTTGTGTTTAGTTGGGAACACAGATTGTCTGTGTGAGGACCTGTCCCATATGGTTCATGTTGAAGACACATCTCCCAAATCATACCTGCAAGGACTTTTATCAATAGCAGGTTGTTGGTCTGTGCCTGAAATTGTCTGCATGCTTGCTGGTTTGTAGTATGTGGAAGCTTTTTATTATTTGTTATTGCTTTTTTATTGTTTATTTTCTTTTCATTTTAATTATTATTATTTCTTTTATTTTCAGTTAAGCAACTGTTTTTTTTTTTTTTCATTATCTTTTAAAAAAAAGTCTTCATTTATATGTTTTATTTTATTGTTTTGCAGTACAAACATCACCCTGGTTCCCTTAACACATGCTATGTATTCCTGTCTGCAGCACCAGTACTTAACAGAGGCTCTACAGTGGAGGGCTCAGACAGACCCAGACCATGTTCTCTATGTGCTGCTCAATGCCAAGGTATCACTTCTTTTCACCCATAATGCTCTGGCATCGCTATTTACTTCTGACTAAACAGATGGTCTCAACATGGGTTACATCTTCTTCTTCACTTGACCCAGTCTCTTTCCTCTCCCTGCCTGCCTGTCTGTCTTGTCCCCTCCTGCCCTCCAGGGGGTGGCAGTGTGCACAGCCACATGTGTTCAGCTTCACAAGCGGGCAGAGAAGATAGCGGCTGCGCTTACTGAGAAAGGCAGCATCAACACTGGGGACAATGTGGTCTTGCTGTATCCGCCCGGTCAGTTGATCCTCTGGCTTACTGCATGCGTGCAAAGCACATTGAACTTGGACTAACAATTTGAAATGAATGCATTTATTTCAGCTGATCAAGTGATTTGATGCATCTAATTGCAGTGGTAGCTATATTAAAAATGTTGGTTAGTTTCAAACAGCAGGGTGCTTTTCACCAAAAGAAACACTTTTTAGGAGATGCATAATATTTTTCCACTTTAAAATAAATCAAATAAACGAACGGACAGCATTCATATAGCGCTTTTCTAACCTTCCGGCCACTCAAAGCGCTATACAGTATAGCTTCACATTCACCCATACATGACGATTGCTGCCATGCAAGGCGCAAGAAGTTAGGGTTAGGTGTCTTGCTCAAGGACACCTCGACACTTGGTGAGGAGTTAGCCGGGATGGAACCAGCGACTTCTGGATCACCCGTCGCCCCGCTCCACTCACTGCGCCACTGTCGCCCTTAAGCGTAACCCTAGACCATACATCCTTTGGGGCTCGTTCTCATCGCTCGCTCTCATTTTCCCTCGCTAGGGATTGACTTGATAGCCTCCTTCTACGGATGTCTCTATGCCGGCTGTGTTCCTGTAACTGTCCGGCCCCCACACCCCCAGAACCTAGCGGCTACGCTGCCCACCGTCCGCATGATCATCGACGTAAGTGCCAGCATGTGAACGTACACCTGTATTCTAACAGAGGAGAAGACCAGTGAATAACCTGGATATATCAGAGAATAGGTCAGACCCAGGGCTAAATATGCCGCCGACCCTTTTTGTGTACCTTTGACCAATTGTAATAACAATGCCATCTAGAGACATTATGGGGATTTTATTCCTGTTGGTAAGAAATATTGATCTGCCTTGCAAAAATCTCTGCAGCACACACGCAACATACATACAGCAAACCAATATAGTGAAACGTGTTTCACTATATACATCCACATACATTAGAATGGTATGGATGCCAGTAGTTCATAAGGAGGGCACTAGAGGAAGAGTTCATATTTCAGAGGGAGAACATTATACTGTATGTATTTATATAACCACATAAACAATTCATCTCATGTTTGGTTGCCAGGTGAGTAAAGCAGCATGTATCCTCACAACTCAAAACCTCATGAGGATCCTGCGCTCAAAAGAGGCAGCAGCCAGTGTCAACATTAAAACATGGCCGACAATCATCGACACAGGTAAGTTCCTACTAGTCTAAAAAAAAGTTGATATACATGTTGTGGACAAATGCAGAAGTGGATGCTCATGTAGCCCGTACAATAGAATAGCTCATGAAAATGGAAAATGGAAAAATATAGAAGCAGCACCGGGACGGTGGTTCCCTACAGTCCCACAGGCGCACACAGAGATATTGCAATCCATATTTACAGATGACCTTCCTCGTCGCCGGCCACCACAGATCTATAAGCCTCCAACTGCAGAGTTGATGGCCTACCTGGACTTCAGTGTGTCTACGACAGGCATGCTCACCGGTGTCAAGGTGAGACCCGTACAACACCACTAGCTCCTAAGCTACTGTATTAGTGTGAATAAATACTAGAATAGCTCCACTGTTAGTCTATCGGAGACACTGGCATCGCTGCATCTATGCCACTAGATGGCTGTGTGAAGTTATAAAAAAACAAAATGCTCTTTGAGCGCTATATGGTTCTCAGGTGTTCCCTCCTGCCTGTGTCAGATCTCTCATGCAGCCGTCAGTGCCCTGTGTCGCTCCATTAAGTTGCAGTGTGAACTCTACTCCTCGCGACAAATAGCCATCTGCCTGGACCCCTACTGCGGCCTGGGATTTGTCTTGTGGTGTCTTGCAAGGTAATGCTATACCCTCTCCACACCCAAGACCCCTGCGTAACCCCTGCGTGACCCTTTAGACCCGAACATGGTAGCGGCCGGGAAAATATTTCTTTGCTTAGTTACACTAGAGATCCAGTAAGGGGATGGTGTAACATCGTGATTGGACATGCTATTTGACATTTCTATTTTCGGGGGAGGAGCTAAGTTAAGGGCGTGTCGTGTTGTTTCCACGCTTGACGCCCATCCCATCCCTTCACACTTGTTCGCTCACCCCCCGGCGGTGTTTTGCCTTTGCAGCGTGTACTCGGGACACCAGTCCATTCTCATTCCTCCCTTCGAGCTGGAGGGATGCCTGTCCCTGTGGCTGAGCACGCTCAGTCAGTACCGCATCAGGGACACGTTCTGCTCCTACTCCGTCATGGAGCTGTGCACTAAAGGGCTGGGCACGCAAACGGAGCTACTCAAGGTGGGCATCGTGTGAACACGTATGCATACTGTGTTTATAGGCAAAGCCTATTTGAGGCGGAGATGTTAGTGTTTTTTTTTTTTTTACATATTCTTAAAACATTCTCAAAATCAGAATGCATATCCTCATTTTAGATGTTTATTTCCTTTTGTAATTTGGATTTCATTACATTAAGTGTTATATGTTGTGTTTATGTTGCCCTTGACCAACACGCTGCGTCACTATTTGCGTCATTGAGAGGTGTGATGTTTTGAGAGGTTTATTCTTACTGATGAATCACCTGCTGTATTGTGGTTTTAGGGGCGCGGTGTGAACCTTTCCTGTGTGAGAAGCTGTGTTGTGATAGCAGAAGAGCGCCCCCGCCTGGTGCTCACGCATTCCTTCTCCAAGCTCTTCAAGGACCTGGGCTTGTCCCCCAGAGCTGTCAGCACTACCTTTGGCTCCAGGGTCAACCTGGCTATCTGCATGCAGGTACGCCAGCCGTTAGGACGTGCACTGTGCACCGTGCTGCTTCCATGGGCCTGTGGCCATGTTCAGGTCATGTTCTGCGTGTCCTACAGGGTACCACTGGCCCTGATCCCTCCTCTGTGTATGTGGACATGAAGTCTCTGCGCCATGACAGGTAAGATCACATTGACCAAACAGACGTCCCGCTTAATCTCGCGCTGTTTGCAGGGTATTTGAAAGCGTTCACAATTTCAGAGATGGAGAGAAGTGTATTTTCTCTACCGCTTATATGCTGAGATAATATACTAACCTATCATACTTTGTGAGTCAAAGTATTATTTATATATATATATATATATATTTCGCTTTATCGTTTTGACTGACTGAACTTGTGCTTTTTTAAAGCCCTCAAAGTGATGAAATGTACAACCATCTTTTTTTAACCTGCTACAATAATACTGTATGTGTATGCTTCAGTAATGAAAGTACTATGCGTGTATTCAAAAGCTTACACACGTGTGCATAAATACGTATACCTGTTCACACGTGTGTGTATTGCTGGCTGTCTAACACAGAGTAAGACTGGTGGAGAGAGGCGCACCGCAGAGTCTTCCACTCATGGAGTCTGGCAAGGTTAGGTTTTCCATTACAGTATATAGTACTGTGGTATTACCACGGTACACCTCCATTTGTGTGAATGTCCACTAAAGGCTTTTATCCATTGTAACTACAGATATTGCCCGGTGTCCGTGTGATTATTGTGAACCCAGAGACTAGAGGCCCACTCGGTGACTCCCATCTCGGAGAGGTGAGGCAGAAAACAGTCTGGGGAAAGTGTGTTCTTCTGTAGCATTCAGTAGTATGAATAGTAGTAGCTAGTACTCAGTTTCCCAGCTGGTGTCCATCTCTGTGTGTTAGATCTGGGTGAACAGCCCTCACAGTGCCAGTGGCTACTACACAATCTATGGAGAGGAGAGTCTCCAGGCCGAACACTTCAACACCAAGGTCAGTTTCGGTGACCCGGAGACCTTGTGGGTCAGAACTGGCTACCTGGGTTTTGTGAAGAGGACGGATCTTCTTGATGCCAGTGGAGGCAAGTGAAACCATTTATTTGTTTAGACAGCGTGTTTATTACATTATTGGTTAGATGTTTAAGATACAGGTAAATTGATTACAATGGGGTATATGATGTGATGCATTGTTATTGTTATTAATTTAAGATCAATAATTGCGTTATTATCATGAATATAGAAGCTATACAGAAGCTAAATTGGATGACAAAGGATGTTGCTGTTATGATTGCATGAGTGCAACCTTTGTCTATTTGGTAGGTAGGTTCTAAAATCTGTTGCGTTGTATTGTGCTAACTGGGCTTGCATCTGTTTTCTCAGATCGTCATGATGCTCTGTTTGTGGTGGGCTCACTGGACGAGACTCTGGAGTTGAGGGGACTGCGCTACCACCCCATTGACATAGAGACTTCTGTGTCTCGTTCCCACCGCAGCATTGCTGAGAGGTTGGCTTGCATGAGTTAATGCATGAGTTAATGCATGAGTTAATACAGTGGCTAATACAGTGACTGTAGCTTTTTTCCCCACTGTGGCCCAGAAGTACCACTGTACAGGTTAACCTTTTTTCCCTGTTTATCCTGTGAACAGAAAACGCTAATTTACACAGTTGTAAAGCTCTTGTCCACACAGGAGTAAGTGTGTGTGTGTAATGTACACACCTCATTACACACTTTATTTGTTTCTTTTATGTTAGGGAAGGCAAATTATACTTTTTATGCATACTAACTTCCTCCATCTTCAACGTGAGCTTTAATAAGACATATGAACTGTATATATACATGTAAGGATAATTTAGGAGATTGTCCCTACTGTGTTTACAGGCTACACAGGAAGAAAATGTACACTATTTAGTAGCATTTCCGGATCACTGTGAAATAAGTGTTTTTAATTTGATTGACATGTTCTGATTATCAAACATTGACAATACATAGTCATAGTTCATAGTCAATAGTCAGAATACTAGGAATTGGAACAGGGAACACCTATTGTGCAAATCCTCAGTATGTACATTGGACACTACATCTGCAGACACACACCCCGTTTTGCTATTTGTCCAAACTTGTTTAAATATAATTCATCTACATGTATAATTTAGACATGTAAATACAATGGATGCACTTCAGTTTAGTGCACTATATAGCAAATAAGAGGTTCAGATAGCTACAAGATGTTTTCATTTGCAGACCGAAGGTTCCAAAACAGTAGTCGATCAGAGCAGTTTAATATTTAAAATGGCCACAAAAAATAGTCTGTTTTTAGCCACTGACTGAAAAAACAACGTGACAAACAATATGTAATAATTTGTAATGATTTTAAAATGTCCACAACAGGAGCTTATGAGTATGAAGAGCGTCTTAATAAACCACATAATCACTGCTCTGTACATGGTCATTAAATTATATAAATACAAATCTAAGAGAAACCCAATAAACAATAGCCAGCCTGAAATTGTGGGGGGAAAAAATCCACTCAATATGTACATGCAAATCAAAGTACATGGATAACCATTAAAAATATAAAAAATATGGCTTAAATCAAAATATAACATGTTCTTAAACCTATCTCCTAAAGAAGCAGCACACGAATGCCTTTACATTGTGTGACTGTAGCATAGTTACTATTGCATGTTGAATCTAAATGGCATCCACATATAAACGTAATCCTATTACACCCTGCATCCTTCTTTCCAGTGCGGTGTTTACATGGACCAACTTGCTGGTGGTGGTGTCTGAGCTGTGTGGTTCAGAGCAGGACGCGTTGGATTTGGTGCCGCTGATCACCAATGTGGTCCTCGAGGAGCATCACCTCATCGTGGGTGTCGTGGTCATTGTTGACCCGGGTGTTATACCCATTAACTCCAGAGGAGAGAAGCAACGCATGCACCTACGTGACTCTTTTCTTGCTGACCAATTAGATCCCATCTATGTGGCTTACAACATGTAAGAAATTGAGCCACTCCCGTTTTAGGAAAACCTTATCAATGGGCTCATTCAAGTTCTTCTTTAGGATGGTCAGGTATGCAATAGGTTCAGAGTGGGCAATCAATATAGGTTAGGCTAAACATGGAAATGTAAATAGTATTTTATTACTGTCTTATATACAGGTTTAAGAGAATTTGACCAGTTTACTCTGACCACAACATGACTGAGTAGATTTAAGTGTGGGAATATTATCTTTGTGAACCAAAAGGAAAGGGACAACTCAATCATGTCCAGACTTTTCTGAACAACTGAAAACAGAACTGGTTACTCTTTTCTTTTTCTTTATTTCTAACAGTAGAAATATGCTATTTCTCTTTATTTCTAGCTTGAGATATATTGAGGATCAAAATGTTTTTTTTTTGGGGGGTGGGGGGGCAATGATGGGGATAACACAACCACTCAAGAAATGTATTCTGTATTAATAGATTTGTGAATTCTGCTATTTTTATTCTACTGTATATTGCTCTACCCCAAAAATCTCAATACCGCTTTTTCTCCCTTCAAAACAGACTTTTAACCTACTGTAATTAAGATGTTGAGTCACATTCCCCTACTATACAGTGGACAGTCTGTTTTGAGTGTGGAAGCATGGTGAAAACAGGAACACACTTTAAAGAAAACTACAGTATACCAGGTCCTATGCTGCCTAATATGTACTGTTTCTTGAAATCTTAATAATGTCCAGAGACACTGAAGCCAAATAGACATTCATAATTCTCCTGTAATTATTTCCTGCCTTAAAAACTACATCAAACCATTCCTATTTTTATAATTTAGGTATGATGCATTATCTTTTATTTCGAGCTGTGTGAAGCCTAGCACAGACCCAAAGTGGTGGTGACAATTATGATGATAGAGGACAGAGGCCATATTGTTTACTGTTCTTAAAAGGCCTTTTTGTATTTTAGCTCTACTGTATAGATATTTTACAAGTGTATAATTGTATAAACATGCAACTACTGTGGGATGCTATGGGATGAAAAGAAAGAAAATAAGATTGTAAATAAGAATTTTGCAGTTAAGTATAATTAGTCAAGTTAAATAAAACAATATTGCACTTTCTCTTTGAAAAACAAAACTATTTTTATTAGAAACGAGGCATTTTTTCCCAGTGGTTCAGGAAGATATACCTTTATGCGGAATTATGCTTGATCACAGGAGTTTACTTGGGGGGCTATTAGCGGCAGTGTATCTTCCTCTACAAACCATGAAACTGATGGAATAGATTATAACAATATTTAACTTTTTTATTTAAGATAATGCTAAAAGAAAACAATCTTCAGGTTTCAGGTTTTTTTATTTTATTATTATTATTGACGTATGGCCTACAACTGGCATTATCTTAACCATTTTAGGTAAAAAAAATATTATTTGTGTGTTTATCTACATTACAAAGCAATTGTTTTGATAATTTAAGAAATATACGCTTTCTGTTCAGAATTTAGTCAAGCTGTTTTTATCTAATTTAGAACACATTACTCTAAATATTTTCAAAAATATATACTGTATGTGTGTGTGTATGTATGTATGTATCTATGTATGTGTGTTTTGAATCACTGGAGTTATTTTATTGTAAAAGCAAATGCAAAACTGAGCCATTGCTGATACAGTATCATTGGTCCACAAATATACTGTATTTTGGATATTACAACCTCTCTTACACAGAACAGCATACATAAAAGTACCCATTATGTTTTTATATTTGTATGTTATGTGTCCTCTCATACATTTGTTAATTCAACTCAATCAAAATTATATTTGAAAAAAGCGTTCTATTTTAACATTACTAGGGATATAATGTTTCTTTACAACACTGTGCACCGGTTGAACTCAATGTAGTATTTGCTTAGTGGAGATGTGAGTTAATGCTAAATATCCCTCTGATTTGTGGTTTCATTACATGTTCTCAGAGTTTAAACTTGGTTTTGATTTTGTATAATTTATAAATGATAATTATGTGTATATAATCTAGTTTTGTACATTCTTCATTCATAGCAGACTGTTTGCATGACTCAGTGGCCAAGCACAAAACTAATCTTGAGGCACTGCTGGTAGAGCTAGTTTTTCTGTTGTACAAGATACACAAGTGTATATTCAGGGAAAAGCCCTCTGATTCCAGAGGTGGACCCATTGGTCACTTGGTGCAATCTGTAAATATAAACCATAATCCATACTATTGTTGATGTTTGAAATGGTTAACAAGATAAATGCTGTAACCTAATGCATGAAATGGGTGTTGTGACAACCCAGCATTTGTCAATCTAACTTACATAATTGAGAAGTCAATGAAATCTTGCTTTTCTTTTAGTTATCTCTGCAAGAGTTCTTCCTAAATCCTATGCAATCAATGACAGTGCAGTTTAATCTCCACGATTGCACAGCCTCGTGAAATACTATATTATGCTTCTACATTTTTTATTAACAGAAGGTATTAAAATAAAATAAATTGACCTGTGGTGTAAAAAATACTATTCTATTGTGTTCTATCAATATTTTTATGTAAGCAATCTTCACGTTATTTATAAATTCTACAGTGAATTCCTATGGTCTGATGGGTTAATTCAGTAAAATTATTAACAGGAGACATTTAACTGAAAGATAAAGATGATACACACCAATCCTTAAAGTTCTCGTACTGTATGTTGGTCAGGCTACTTAATGTTTTATACTGCAAAAGTCATGCAAAATAAAATTATTCTAAGTGTCCTTTTTATTACCTGATTCTTGTAACTTCATGAAAGACTTATCAGAAACCCTGAACATACTGTCTACTGAGTATATTGTACAATTTAGCATTCATGTTTCCTAAAAAAACTAACACTAAAAGGAGATTGGGACTAGACTAGAGTAGAGTTGTCAGTTGAGATGCTCAATCAATAAACTATGGTATGGTATGGTACACACCCACTCTCGGGCACATGGTCATACACGGGCAGGCATGCCACAGGTTTAGTCTCTAGCCTTCATCCTTCATTCCTTAGCTATATTGTTTATGAAGGCTATACACAACTTGGTATATTATGTAACAATATAGTAAGAAGAGCGAACCACAATAAAGTACATCTCACAAATGGGCATACATTGGCTACTTAATTGCCAAGTTTAAATCACCAGATAGTCTATATATGCCTGACTACCTGCACAATTTTTTTTAAATGCTACAAAGTTGACCAAAAGAGGGGAGAGGCTTGTTGCATTAACATTTACAATGTTGATTTTAAACAAGAGTTGTAACATTGAGCAATTTTCAATCCATCAAATGCAGAGTTTTGTAAAAAATGGGAATTTATGTAAATAGTATTAACAGCATTTATAGTTAAGTAGCCTACTGTTATTTAAATTGCAACTAAAAAAAATGTTTTAGGGTGCAGTTACTTTTTTCATAAACAAAGTGTCAATAAATGCTTTAAACTTACAGTGCATGGAAATGCATGATTGATCATTCATGGATACAAAGTAGGCTATAGGAACAATATAATCACTAAAGGCTGGCAAAGCCTAATGTGATATTGGGTGTTGCTTTTTGTGTTAGCTAGCATATTGCTATTAGTTTGAGGTCATGCATTTCCAAAATTCATAAATGTATACTGGGACAAGTGAGCCCAAAAGTGCCATTCTGATCAATAGTGATTGCTGTGTCTGCAGCTGCTTTTACCTGAATAAAATGATTATTGGCTAAAGGCTATAATTTCCGATGTGCTATGTGTTTGTTTGCTATGTCAAATATCCTTGTTTAGACTATATTTGGAAAATATACTGTTAGTAACTAGCCCTTACACCTAACATGGTGGTTTATAGGCCGCCACATTTTTTTAAAATATATTTTTCAATTATATTTAATTTATAGTTTTTCACCTGCTCTGTATAGATAACGAATGCATAATGAATCAATCCGTTACTAATGTGGGAATATAATCATAAAATGCACTTTTGCATAGTTACCACTTTATATCATGCAGTCACTTTAGTCGTTTTGGGACGACACCTGTCCGTTGACCTGACGTGCCAGACGAATTGTTGTCACAAGTCCATCTGGGAAGACGTACGTTGAAACTGTTTGTGAATGGCTGTACTTTCAAAATAATACTTGGCAGTTGATTGGATGAATCATCTGGTCGTTTTTGCTGTCGGCACCATGGTCGGCACAAAATGATTCCGAGGCTTTCCAGACTGACTCTCGAGGCGAAATTAAACTGAAGCTCGCGATATCAGGATGGTCTCGCGAGGCTACCTGTCCGTAGCTATCTGTCTGCAATATAAAAAATAAAAAAAAACACCACAAGACAAAATCCTTAACAATATAATCAATAACATATCTACAAAGGTCACTCCAAAACGCCTTCATGAGGACAATACCAAAAAAGATGTAAAACAGTTTCAAGGAATTCATCACAAGAAGAGCAATTAAAATT
The DNA here is from genome assembly GCA_027564835.1 of Typhlichthys subterraneus. Classification (NCBI taxonomy): domain Eukaryota; kingdom Metazoa; phylum Chordata; class Actinopteri; order Percopsiformes; family Amblyopsidae; genus Typhlichthys; species Typhlichthys subterraneus. Next base: position 14,941 of record JAODUH010029319.1, read on the forward strand.
TATTTATTTTACATTTCTGCATATAGGCATAGTAATTGGTAGGTTAATATTAATGACTAATCTTGAAGGACATCTTACCCGTATTCACACAAATATTTATGAGAAAGCAACCAGACTTTCTTCCAATATATATAATGTACACATCGATTCAAATAAGATGTAATATATGGTATAGAGATAATATATTTTTGAATAAGGGCACGTGTGGCTTATTATTATTCTTGTGATGTAGTGCAAAACATATTTTACCTATTGGGGAATGAACCACGTTGAGCAAGGAAACTTATCTAATCTTCTGACCAATCAGAAATCATGGGGAAGGAAACATTACATCATATGTTCAAGGTAGGGAGTACCGCCTATTTTCTTTTGGAATGCTCAGCTATTTTTATGGCTAGTATTTGTGTTAGCTTGGCTAGGCCTGCAGCTAACTTACTTTACCGATTACATACCTTATAATTGCATATTTTAATCGGTTCATAATTTGGTAAATCCAGCGAACAAGAACAGTTACACCGGCCCTTGAAAGGTAAACATTAATCTAGCTGGAGCTATCGATGTGCTACAGTAGTCCTGCTGTCTGCTCTGTTTGGTTGGTAATGGCGGCTGCTACTCCGTCAACCTCGTCGTTTTACGAAAGAGAAGGTGTAGTTAGCTTCTAATGGCTCCCTGTATCGCTGACGTCTATTGACGCGGGTACTTGCGTGCCAGTGACAGTGTTGCACATATTTTCTCATTGAGTCAAAAAGTTCATCCATCATGTGAGCCATAATGACTAAAGTGCCACATTGGATAAAATGAAAACTTCCCTATGAAAGGTTTATGTGGGCTACGGTAGCTGAGGGTGTGCTAGCGGCAATGACGTCCATTTACCGAAGCCTATTCGCTATCAATGTTTGTTCAAGAGATAGCTTTCTTTAACGGTCAAATGCAAGTTCACTACAGAGCTATGTTAATCTACGATTACCGTATATTATTTTTTAATAATCTAGTTTTGCAGAATGGAGTTGTTCATCACGTTGGCCTTGCTGGCGACGTTAGAAGCATAGAAAACAACGAGGAAGTAGACTTTGTATCAATTAATTGAAAATATTACATAATGTGATGTACAAATAATTAAATGCGACTCCTGTTTTTATATTTGAATTGTGTGTTTAATAACCTGCAAGGCATTCATAAAATGTATGCACATTCAAATGTGTTTGATGATTGCGTAATGAATAGAAACGTTAACTTTGAATGCGTCTGTTCCTAGTGACCATGGAAGAGGCGCAACAGGGCAGGAATGGCACAGAATCACAGACCGTCTCTATTCCAACCACAATTACAGCCTCTCAGATCTCACAGATAGCCCAACAGGTAATATAGAGGGAATCTGATTTCTTTACCATCTTTACATTCAAGATGCCCTTTACATTCCGATTGCATGCATTAAAATAAGAAATTATTTTAAATGATTTAAAGAAAGATTAATTCACTACATTTCAGTGTGATAACCGGAATACATTAGTCTAATATAAACTTGTAATGAATCTAGCTAAACCATGATGGTGCTAAAAGCTAGGGTACATGATTTCAAAATAACAACATATGAAATCGTAGGCACAGGAAAAACTGCTCTACATAAAGTAAAATAATTTGGGGCACCATTATTTATAGTCACATAATGTTATGCTAGAAATCAATGACAGCAGATCTATGTTTGCAGTGTTTGGTATGCTGTTATAAACTAGTAGGGTGTAGATAAGCCTACTAGTTACTATTGTCTTTACCATTGATGTTTAAGTACTGGCAGCATACATAGATTACATAATCAGCACATCACACATAATAATCATAATCATAATATAATTATATTGTGCTTTAAGTGATATTATTTTAAGCAAGGGTGTTGTGTTTGGATGGGCAGATGTCATTTGGTGGTTCTCCAGTGACTGTGGTTCAGCTCCCAGGGGGCCAGTTTCAGGTTCAGGGAGTGATCCAGTCTGCTCAGTCTTCAGTTATCCAGTCCCCTCAGATGCAGTCTGCCCAGGTGAGCCTCTCCATCCTCCTTTGTAGTGACATGTATTTTGCTGCTCTTAGTGCCTGTTTATACATGTTCCCATATTGCTAGAACATTGATGTGTGGTTTGTGACTCTACATGTGTTTCTGAAGGGCTCAGACAGCGATGATTCTCAGGACTCATCAGACAGTGGGACAACCCATAACCAAAGAGAGCTGCTAGCCAGACGACCATCATACAGGTAAACTTCACACACAGTATTTGGTAAAAGGGTTTCACTGGTTTATGTGGTAATGTAATATTGAGCATGTACTATTCTCATGTAGGAAAATCCTAAATGACCTTTCGGGTGAGGAAGTGACATCGCATCCTCAGGGTAAAGAAGGGAGTCCCGTTTCCACAGGGGTGACGGGCGTTACTGTGTCCAACACACCAATCTACCAGACCAGCAGTGGACAATATAGTATGTGTTTCTTTAATAATATTGATAATTGATAATTTACACTGGGAGCCACCCTTCATTCAGGCATTAGAGGTTTGTTAGAGAACATTAGTAAACAAACAGCGTCATGAAGCCCAAGGAACACACCAGACAGGTCAGGCACAACGTTGTGGAGAAGTTTAAAGCACGGTTAGGCTATATATAAACAAATTGCCCAAGCTTTGAACATCTCTCGAAGCACTTTTCAATCCATCATCCGAAAATGGGAAGAGTATGGCACAACTGCAAACCTACCAAGGCACGGCCGTCCACCTAAACTGGCAGGCCAGGCAAGGAGATCATTGATTAGAGAAGCAGCCAAGAGGCCCATGGTGACTCTGGAGGAGCTGCAGAGATCCACAGCTCAGGTGGGAGAATCTGTCCACAGGACAACTATTAGTTGTGCACTCCACAAATCAGGCCTTTATGGAAGAGTGAAAAGAAGAAAGCCATTGTTGAAACAAAGCCGTAAGAAGTCCTGTTTGCAGTTTGCCACAAGCCATGTGGTAATACCACAAACGTGGAGAAAGGTGCTCTGGTCAGAGTGGTCAAAATGTAAGTTTTTGGTCTAAATGCAAAACGCTATGTGTGGTGGAACACTACCACTGCACATCACCCTTAACACACCATCCCCACGTGAAACATGGTGGCGGCAGCATCATGCTGTGGGGATGCATTTCTTCAGCAGGGACAGGGAAGCTGATCAGAGTTGATGGGAAGGTGGATGGAGCCAAATGCAGACAATCTTAAAAGAAACCCTGTTAGTGTGTGCAAAAGACTTGAGACTGGGGCGGAGGTTCACATTCCAGCAGGACAACAGCCCTAAACATACAGCCAGAATACTTTTGCACGCCACATTATCCATTTTTTAATTTGCAAATAAATTGAAAACCATGTATAATTTTCCTTCCACTTCACAGTTATGCACCACTTTGTGTTGGTCTACCACAAAAAAAAATCGCAATAAAATATATTTGTTTGTGCTTATAACGTGACAATGTGGAAATATTGAAGGGTTTTGAATACTTTTGCAAACCACTGTATGTTTCTATAAAAATTATGTTAAGCTACATTTAAAGTTTCACGGTTAAAGTTTCACATGCTTGTTATTAATTATAGTGATGTAATTACTAGAGGCCAAAGGGTTTATCTTGCCAGGTCTTATATTAGCATGTGTGATTTCTGCATTCCAGTTACCATAGCACCCAATGGTACTATCCAGCTAGCCAGTCCAGGGTCCGAGGGCTTTCAGGGAATACAGACGCTCACTATGAGCAACTCTGGTGCAGCCCAGCAAGGCACCACCATCCTACAGTATGCACAGACACCCGATGGCCAGCAGATACTGGTGCCTAGCAATCAGGTGGTTGTACAAGGTGTGTAAACATTGTTCTACGAATTCAAAATATAAAATGTGTGCCAGCTATGTATCTTATAGTTTTAAACATGCATGTACTGTTTATTTAAATATGCATCAGTCTCTCATTCACACTTAACAAAGTTACACACACATACAGCTGGTTTCACTTCTGGTTTTAGAACTGGGTGATATGGGCCAAATGGTCAATTGCAAGCCAACTACATCCTATTGGTTGGTTAGTTACATTTTTGACACTGTCAGAGTCTTGACCCAGGCTGTGGTCGCAAGACCATGACAACGGCCATCTTTTTAACATCTCACAGCATGACATATGACCACCGTTTCTTTCACGTTGGTCAGGTGTCGCTGGGACAACACAAAATCCCAATGTGTATACTGGCCTTTATGCTTACTCCTGCAACCACTGTACCTTGACTGTCTGTCAAATGTCTCCCAGGGGCTGGAGGAGAGGTGCAGACATACCAGATCCGCACAGCACCAACCTCCAGCTCATTGTCTCAGACTGTGGTCATGACGTCTCCCGTGGGTCTCTCTCAGACAAAGTGTGAGGACCCAACGATGAAAAGAGAAATCCGACTGGCAAAAAACAGGTAGCGATAATGTCTATGTTCACATGATACGCAATTTTTAAGCACTTTAATTGTGTCTCTATTGACATAGAAGTAATTGGAATTGGTTCACCAAATCCAACCTTTTTCTTATCGTGGAATATTAAAAATAATTAATAGTCAAATTCTACATTTACTGTATGTACCTGCGACCGATGCACAGCTGTGCTGATAAAGTGTGTGATAATGCTTAATTATATGCATTGCAATGAAATATTCCATTTGTCTGAACATTTGTCCCTTTTGAAAGCAATGTAGTATAACATGTATTAAAGGTGTGGTAAATGATTCTATTTCAATCCACAAATTCAGGAAGCACCATTTCACGGTCCACTATCAGTCTGTTCTGAAAAACAATGCACAGCCCTGGTTCTGTAAATGGGAAAACAACGTAGTGCAGACTATTCCAGCAATGGCAATGTGCATTCTATGTTTGGGGCGGAGCTTCTGAGGGAGCACTGAAGGAAAAAGTGTATTTGTTTGGCTGGAGTTCAAAAATCTATTTTCTCCAGTATTGCTTACTCCAACTTTTTAAATTTGACTTGATTTTTAAGGAACAGAACATATCCCATAGGGTAGATTAGGGTTGGGCCGATGGCTGACAGACATCACAATGTTTTGCAGGCATCGTGATGAATAAAATAAAAAAAGTGGCAAAGTTGTAAATGTACTGAAACACTGCGTAATACGCTTTCCGTTAACGGCTCGCTGAAATGCTGTGATCAGGATCACCTTTTCTATCTGTTGTCTCACCATGACCTAGTCTCGTTGAACCACCCTCCACCTCCTGCCTGTCTCTCTCTCTCTCACTCACTCACTCACACACACACACACACTTGTGCATGGTTGGTTGTTTGCTAGCCATAGTCTGCCCATCTGTTGCGCGAATTATATGAGCACAAGTCCTGCACACGACTTCAGACGTGTTTGTCTTCTTTCATTAGGTAGGCTATAAACTCCAAGTAGTCTACTGTCAGATAGGCCAAGTGGAACCTTTCTTATCCATCGACTACATTTGCCGACGCAGACAGATCACTATGACTAGACCAGGCCTATGCATAGGGTTTACGGAGGAAAGGTAAGGAAGGAAACACAGTGAGTAGGGAAGGATGGCCATAATATAAGTACTGTAAACCTAGACATTTTTTTTATTATTACCATTTTCTAGATAGGCAATCGTTTATAATAAGTCACTTATTTTATTTTACAATGTTTTACTGTAGACATCGCCCAACCCTAGGTGATATAGCAGCATTTCTAACAAAATGATAGCCCAAACTGGGCTGACCGTGCAGTCTAACCAAGCCAGCACCATATGTAATGGAAAAGGGACATAAGACAAAAGTCTCAGGAACATATTGATCAGACCTCAGTGTTGAGCTCCTCTCCTGTCACTGCCAAAGGTACCCTAAGCAATGTTTTGGACTTTTGTATACATTCAAATGAATATAGTATGTGAGGATGTCGACTAATTTTCTATGCAGAATTAGATGGCTACGTAGTTAACATTGTGGTGTAGATGCACTGCACTACCACTAGATGGTAGTATTAAACTCAAGAGACTCATCAGGGAAATGGTGTTCAGAACACATTTAAAATAAAATGTTACTGTGGTGTTAAATTACATCGAAGACTTTTCTTTACTCTCCAGGGAGGCAGCCCGTGAATGTCGCCGGAAGAAAAAGGAATATGTGAAATGTCTAGAGAACCGTGTAGCTGTTTTAGAGAACCAGAACAAGACTCTCATTGAAGAACTTAAAACATTAAAGGACCTGTACTGCGTTAAAACGGGATAATGTGATTGGGAGATGTAAAGAAGTGAGACTTAAAATGGCTATCTCAAAGCTCACATCTGCCACCCAAACTCCATGGGGTTATCTGGGATCATTCATTATGTTGTTTGTTTTGATATTAAAATGCCAATAGTGGCAATGAGAAATACAAAAAAAAAGTTTTAAAAATTGGCTGTTTTTTATCAAGTTAACAGATTGCTAATGCTATGTTTATATTTGTGTATATTGAGTGTGTAGAGTATATGAATTGCGAGCTTTGTCAGACATGTATTTTCTAATGGTCTTTTCTGCTTCGTAGGTTGAGCATATTTTTTTAAACTTCTGCACAATTATGATTCTATCGAATTACAATAACATTTGCCCCATAAGATGGTTACAATTGTCACTATCAGTACAAAGGAATATATAAGGTCTTGGATGTCCTGGTGTATGCTAATTTGGCTGTTACTTAGACAATCAGGGAAATGCACAATGTCCAGGTATTGATTTTGTACATCTTGAGAGCAAACAAACTGTATAAAATGTTGCTGATCATGCAAGTAAATATATTTTCAGGCTATGTACTGTTAATTTCTTAACTTGAAATGTGTATATAGTTTGGAGTACCATCCATCCTGCGGCATGAGGTGTAGTGCCACCACAACATTCAGCAAACATGTAATATATTAATTATATCTGAAACATTTAAGTTTGTGTAGCGATCTATCTTTATAGAGCTTAATAGAAAGGTTAGTGTAGGCTAGATTAATATACATCACCAAAACATTAGAAAGTGGATAGAAGTAGCCCATTTCTATATTAAAGCATAATATAGAATCAATCATTCAAGTCCTTGAAATATGTATATATACTGTGTATATATAGAGTAGAATATGAAGATGAAATTAAGTTAGTGCCACATACACCGTAGGCTGAAAATCAAATCACCTAGACTACAGGTATACATTTTAAGATGTGAGGTACAAGCAAGTATTCAGCTGATCAAATAAATTGCTATTTGATCGCATAGCCCAAGATATGTGGTTTATTCAAGAAATTTAGTGGTGCGTGAATATGTTGAAGTTTAAGGTCAGAGAATCCAGCTGCCTCAAGATGTTTCCACGTTGCCCTGGTAAGCACACAGCCATCACCAAAGTAGTACCACATAGGTTGCAGAACATGCTGAAAGAAGTAGGTCCAAGATGATGCGTCTGCAACAACATGCTCCATAAAGAAGAAGGCTCCACCCTGTTATTAAATCAGAAACATGGGTGATTAAATTGGGGGCTTCTTTTTTAGAATATTTTACATGTACTTGCCAAGTGACAAAGCAAAATGTAATTGAACATTAACCATAAAAGAAGTATACAAGTTTCAAAACCGCTTTTGCTGTAAATTATCACGGTGGTAATTACATCAATTGAATAAATTGGCTCAATATAGCCTAATATATCAAAATAAAAAGTACACCAAATCTTAAAATAAGTCGAGTTAGCAGGTGAATCAAATTGAACAATGACAATTGCATCAAACTCTGGTAAATGTTTCTGCTAGTGTTAGGGTCTCATAAGACCTACTGTAGGATGGGGTGTTTGTCTTAAATCACACTTACTTTTGTCTACTGATGGTGGAACTGACCGTCTCATTGCCATCATCAAAAGTTATGTTAGTGACATAGGTAGGCTACTGCATTAATAACCATTTTCATTCTTTTCAAAATTAAAAATATTCTAGGTCATGGATTTTAAGACTATACATCTTATAAGATAAGTATAAGATGCACTTTAAAATGGGCTACACATCAGGGACCTCGCCAGGTCAAATTTGGGGGGGGGGGGGGGGGTTAGCCCCAATAAAAAACCCATTAGCAACCCTAAAAAAAACAATATTTAAA
>JAODUH010029330.1:3132-16919 GCA_027564835.1 Typhlichthys subterraneus
GTCTTCCAAAGCTTGACACCGGCTTATTTGATTAGCTCTGACCCTCTCAACAGGGTAGAAAGCTTCCAACAAAACGCTCATCCGTGTTTTCACAGAGCATTATGTTTTTCAACAATTCGTGTCTTCCCCTTTTATTTCGTAGTCCTAAAGGTAGGCATATATTATCGTGCTAAAAGTCACCTACTGTAATTTTATGCTTCAGTGTTGATTAAAGGCGTGTCCATTACGCGTGCAGGGATAGGCTTCGGCTTTCGCGTTCCAACCGTGTGCCTCCCGCCACTCATTCTGTATAGCCTAGCATCAGCAAATGTACCGGCAGTCAGAGCTTTTCTACCATGGAAGATCACCCCGAACAAGTGGCATTTAAAAATACTAAGGTATGTTCGTTGTTCGTTATTGTCGGCATTACTGATTAGCTGAACGGATGGAGCGTTGTTTTCTTTGGAATATTAATGTTGCTTTTAAAGGTTTTAGCGATGGACATGTTGTTGAGTTCACAAGTAGCCTAATTGCCAAAGGAGGAAAATATGAAACATCCCCTTGTGATTTGAAATAAGCGGCATGTTTCGCACAACGAAAAAGCCTCATCTAGTCCACTGCATACAAAACAGTCTAATCCACGCATGATTATGAAGGTTGTTTCCCTGAACAACTTCAACTGTTGATTGTAATACAGTGACAATGTGTTTGCCTTTTAAGTGCAGACATATTTTACATGCTTAGATTGTAAATTATTGTAGCCTACAATGATGAGGACAACAGCAACAAAGAACAAAAGAAATATATAAATAATTAGTCAAATTAGACTTTCATATCACAAACAGGTAAAACATAGGTCAGTCAGTGTTTATTAGTCAGTGTAGGAGTACTAGTTGGTTCGTTATGGTTAGGGAATTATACAATAAATCCTTTACATTTAGATAGCTGTGTTAATATCGGCTTACACACTGTCCACATGCACCATAAAGCTATATGCTATATAGACCGTTCTTATACTACCTACAATCATGGGTGGCACTGCGGACTGTCAAGGTGTGCAAATTGTAGTTGATAAGGGTAAAGATAAAGATGGCTTTGTAACCCAAATGGTAGCCTAATGTGTGTGTGCTTAAAATATCTTTATATTATTTGTAATACCACAAATATTATGTATGTATTTAAAACCCTTTAGACCTGACTAACTGTTTATATTTAAAGTATTTGTTTAATTTATATTTGTAGAATATTGCACCATTTATGACATCCTCTTTGCCAATACTGTAACTTTATATACAGACCAGCTCAAGCATTAGGCCTATCATTTTTGTATGCTGCCTTGCTAGAGTTACTAACCACTTGTAACATGAAACTCTTATCAGCCATTTTTTTTTTGTTGGACATTTCATTACATTGGTCCATACTCACAACTAGAAGTATTTATTTGCATTATTGCAGTAATGGCAATATTGTTGACAGGGTGACTACATGTACTGTAACATCTTTGTCTTAGTGTCTTATAGCTCACTGCACGTGAGCTATATCCCATATCAAAGTTCAATGAAGACTTAGAGTGCATTTCTGTATAATTAACTGGTTCTTATTCATGTGTGCTGACCAGCTGACCAGCTAACCAGAGATTTTTAACATACAAAGCCCCTGAATTGGTGCTTTAGTTCTGTAGGCATATGAATGGTGACATCACACAGTTGGGTCAAGGTTATAGCAAAACCACTAAGGCTAGTCATGTTTGGATTGACAAGATTAAAAACAGCATACACTACTGCATGGATTTTGCTTCAAGTGCAGAAAGCAAAGCAAATAGCTGAAAGCAACTTGAATGTGCATGTGACAGCTGCTTGTTTCGGTTAAAACCAATGTTGTGGCACAGAAACGTTAACCCAGTTGACAAAAAGATAAAAACACTATAGTTTGCGTTTTCTTCCTGTTCTTCCTCTATTTGTCACAGCCTCCCTTTTTTCCCTCCAAATTTCATCATCCTATCCTATCATTAGGCTTTATACAGAAGGCCTGAAGTCAGCTGTCTATCCCCTTGTCGTGTCTTGTTGTCCCGTGCTAAGGGAGTCTCTCTCTCTCTCTCTCTCTCTCTCTCTCTCTCTCTCTCTCTCTCTCTCTCTCTCTCTCTCTCTCACACACACACACACACGTAAACACACACACACATGCACTGTTCCAAATGTGGAGAACCTGAAACTGAAAAATAAAATGCAAGTGAAAGAAAATAGGGCGATGTAGTTGAAATACATCATCACATATTGAAAATAGAATAATGAAAGAGTAGGTGATGGCCTAAATCAGTCCAAACAATACAGTAATAAAAGCACATAGTTAACCCCTCTGCTAAAGTACAGTAGCACCCCTCCTCAGCTCCAACAGCAGACAGGTTAGAAAAACAGTATATGGCTAAAGCACACACCACTAAGCACAATGACTTATGTTTTGACACCACCAACAGTATTTCAGATCAGAAAATACTACATTTGAGAATTTTGCCAAAAAGGACACCAACCATCAATACTTCATCATATAAAAAAAAAAAAAAGGTGTTTTTAGCTTAAGCCTTAAGCCTATACTCTTTCAATGACAGGCACGTACTCCAAAAAGTTATCAAAGCACACATACTTATTATGTGGAAAATATTTATCAGGTTAAGATGACCAAAGTACTAGCACGATGAAAGGTGGTTTACTATAAAACAAAGGTTAAATTAGTAATAATAATAATAATAATAATAATAATAATATATTATTATTATTATTATTATTATTATTAACTAACAGTGTTTTTACGAGTTAGGTCTATTTTATGAAATGAGCATGAGTGAATCATGCTGCACATTTTTAGCAAAGTGTATTTTCTCTATAACGATTCACGATCAAGCTGACATCTCCTGTCTTGGATTTATATAGTCTATATTTCTTGCGATAATAGTCAGACCCTAAGTCAAACATTCCTTGAAACACACTAATATATTTTCTCTAATATAACTCTTCATTTTCTTACCAGTAAAGATGGATTATACATTTGCTTACATAGGCTGCTGCTACATTAGAGATATATGTGTCTTTGTAATGAATTGCTGTACAGTATATGTCCATAAAACCAGAGTGGATACCAAATATAGATAGAATCAGCACACTCTGTTGATTACATGTAAATTACCTTGTGTAAGAATTAATTTCCCTCAGGAAAACCGTGCACAATATCACCCCTCCCCCCTTTTGCTATTGTTTCTTGTGCTGTCATTGTACAGTGTGCTGGGCTATAGTTAATCTGAATCGCTATGTGATGTGTACAACATTACACGTTCTGTTTTTAATGTTTTGTATTGTTTGGCTGCAGGAGAATAATGTGTATGAGGCTAAAAGACTATAGGTTTATTTGACAATCAACTATCTACAATATCTGTCAGATATCTCATGCTAATATCAGCAGTGGTTTACAAGCAATGGTCTGCACTCCTGGTTTAAATCATGTTTAAGTTACTCATATATTCAAACAATTCAATAAAGTGTAGTTTTTATTTAAATAACTGTAAATATGAGGTTGATATAATAAGACACACACCTATTAGCAGAGGTATTAAGCTAATGAGTAATGATTGCCTACTAATGTTCTTTGCTTTGCCAAATCTGGAGATTTCTCTGAGAATGAATTGCAAAAAGTAATCTTTCTTTACTCATCAGCAATTATGTATGCCTTAACCTGGTGTATGAATCACATGTACAAACTAAATATATATCAAATAGAAAAACAGACATGCCATACTTGGTAAGAGTAGGCTGTAGTAAATGTTTAATTAATTAATGCATTAATAATTAAAAACGAATTAATTAGAAATGGCGTTTAGATGGTGTACAGGGTAACATTCTGCTAGAATAATGACAAGTTGCTGTCATTAGCTTACATTTACATTAATGGTGGGGTCCTCCTAAAACACTGAATTTTGCCTGCCTTTTTTGCTGTTGTTCTTTGTCTTGAGAATAAGGTGGCACAGTGGCACAGTCTTTACTGTCTTTAAAATACTGCAAGCCAATACTGTTATATTTTTGACATTCACAGGTGGAACTACATGTGCACCTTGATGGAGCAATTAGAGTTCAAACCATTCTCGACGTTGCCAAGTGAGACAATCTACCATTCATTTTATTTCTATAGTTTCTATATTTAGATATGGCTAGGACCTTAAGTATTACACCATACTGTCCCATAATTTCTTCTTTGTCTAGTGAGTTATGCACATGACTTAAGTATTTTTACATATTATTAAAAGCATTATCAACATTTATTGTAATGTCTACTAGGCGAAGAGGCATCTCACTTCCAGCCAACACCGTTGAGGAGATGACACAGATTATTATCCTCCAAAAGCCTGCCAGCCTCACAGAGTTTCTGAAGAAGTTCGACGAGTACATGCATGTCATTGCGTAAGTCAGAAGAATCTGCCACATCTTCACAGATTTGGTTACCTCATTAGCAATGATGTTTCCTTTCTGAGCATGTCAGGTAGTATGCAGGAAACAAGATATGATGTTGGAAAGTGAGGTTGAAGTTGTCAATGCGTTAGATATATTTTTATCACATGGAATCGCAAAGGTTTACCTTGTTTATGAAACAAGGTAGAATTTTGCATTGCTTAAAACTTAAAGCTACAATATGTAGGAATTGGAAACTTACATACATTTACAAATTGTTCTAATTATGAGAAACTGAGCGTGTTTGTAGATTGTAGTTTTAGATATTTAAAGTGGCTGCTAACAATATAATAGCCGCATAGCTTTTGCTTTGCATACTGTATCAGTTTAGGAACTTTGATGTCAGAACTGTCCGTCAGCTGATTTCAATAGCCACCAGCCAAACAGTTTGTGCTGACAACAGTTAAATGCCTGAGTTCCCGAAAATCATTCATATTGTTCTCATTGGTTGAAGGTGTTGAAATCGTCTGCTATTAATTTGATTGATTTGATTATATTAAATATTCAGGGTTCCCACTGGTCATGGAATTTCTGGAATATCATGGAATTTAAAAAAGTCTATTCCAAACATGGAAAGTCAGGGAATGTTATAATTTTTTGGGTCAAATTATGTAATATCAGAAAAATTTAATTAGCAGCATGTTTCAATTGTAGTTGCCATCAAATGTATACTGGACATGGTATTACATTTTGAGAGGGCTCAACAAATCAAGCACATATGGACATTCTAATGTGAATAAGCTCCACATGCACATTTAAAGATGTCACTTCCCCCAAAAAAAGACACTAAATAGAAGCGTAAAGCATGCCTATGTCGGTTGACTCAGTAAGGGACCGGTAGACAGCTGTTAAAATTACCTGTCTGACTTTAAAACTGTTCAGCCTCCTCAGGAGGAACATACGCTGTTGGGCCTTTTTGTAGACAACAGCTGCATGTTGTGTGAAGGACAGGTGGCAGGCCTTTTTCCGTTCAATGCCGTATAGTAATGGAAATTCTGATTTTTAGTAAGAGAAAGTCATGGAGAGTGGGAACCATGAGCATCATTTTGAATTACCTTCTTGGTCCATCGCCTTAACTTACATTCTTAGTCCATCGCTTTAACTTACCTTCTTAGTGATTGCCTTAACTTAGCTTCTTAGTCCATTGCCTTAATTTACCTTCTTAGACCATCGCCTTAATCGCCTTAACCTACCTTCTTAGTACTGAGCATGCCAAAGAGTGTGCTCAGTGGGCTAATATAGATTATTCTACACTCCGGCAGTCAAATTGAGTTTACCATTCACATACAATACAATACAATTCAATACAATTCAATTCACCAATTAAAATTGATTTGGCCTCAGAGGCAGCTTATTTAAATAACAAAAAAACTTTGAACTTTGAACTTTAAATGCTAGTCTTGCAGAACATGTGCACCTCATCACTGACTTCATATATTGCCTAAGCAACCAAACTAGAAAGAGAGCACTTTAGTGGATTGGAAATCTTATACTTAAAGTTGCCAAATTCTCCCCCAGCAACAATAGGGGAACAAAGTACGGCCTTTCAGACTCACTGGCTTACCTTGCCAAAAATCTTGATATGTAATGACTTGACAGCAGGCAGCCGTTGTGCTGAATAGATCATTCTTTATTGCATCTCCTAAAAACACTTTGTGTTGAATATTACTTAAACAACACAGGGAGCATGCTGGTGCAGTTTGGTTCATGCAGGACTCTGTAGTCAGGGCTAGGTGGGCACTGTGTAGGGTGAATATTCATGGGAGCCAGGGAACAACAGCCATTCAGGCCTATGTGATGAGCATTCACCTCCAGTGTAAATGCTGGAAGCAGCATTATTCTAGCTCATGTGGTGTGGGACAGACTTGTGTTTTCCCAAGTCTTAAACATGTATGATACATATACGTATCAAACATATGTATAAATGTATGTTTATGTGCTATATTCAATATTATTAACACAAGATACCAAGTGTATTATTAATGTATTATTAAGTGTGGTTGTTCTCATCCCTTCTTCATTTGAGCCAAGAGGCTGTGGTGTTTATTCCGTGTGCATTTGGTTACATTGTCAGTGGAGACAGAGAGGCCATCAAGAGGATAGCCTATGAGTTTGTGGAGGACAAAGCCAAGGAAGGAGTGATTTATGTTGAGGTCAGATACAGCCCGCACTTCCTGGCAAACACCAAAGTTGAACCCATTCCATGGGACCAGAAGGAGTAAGTCTATTCCACAATGCTTCAGGTTTTATACAAATATAAATGTTCACTTCATACAGTGCCTACTCTGGTCATGAAATGCAGCTGCTAAGATATCAGGCTTCAGGCTTGTTACATATGCTCTGATGTTTTGTAATCAGCAATTAAAAGCCAATATTTGTCTATATAAAAAGTTGAGTGATTGTTGGTTATTGCCATGGCTGAACGTCTTTCTCCGTGTGTTTTCCGCCACCAGGGGTGACGTGAGCCCAGATGACGTGGTGTCGCTGGTCAACCAGGGCCTGAGCGAGGGGGCGCAGGCCTTCAATATCAAAGCCAGGTCCATTCTATGCTGCATGCGTCACATGCCAAGTAATGAACTGTTGACGCTCCCCTTTGGCTGCCTTGCCAGATAAGACTGCCATCAACACTCCTCAGCGGCTCTTAGTTAGATAAGCAGGGGTGAAAAGACTCACAATGCTCCCTCCCCTAAGCTAGCCATGTACACATGCCTCCTACATATTTTACAGTTGCATCATTTCACAGACACATGTTTATTTCAAAGACACTTAAAAATGAGTACAATTGTATTACAAGAATATTAAACATATAGTAGGAACATGGGTATGTTATGAAACACATAATGCACAATTTGATCATTCACACAGTATGAATTATTAGACAACGAATTGCTGGCCGATTTCAGATGTCACATGGACATAAGAAACCTCCTGACTGATCATAAGCAATAGTATTAAAGGCTGTGGCTGAAAATAATAGGATCAGAAAGAATAGGTACTCACCATGTAATTGGTGTACCCATGCACTTATACTTCCCCAGTCATAATAACACATTTGACCAGCTGTCCATTGGATGGAAATCATTGTTTTTTTCCATCTCTTGATCATCAGTAGTCAGTCTCAGGCGCTATTGTATCAAACTGTGTTTTACAGTTGGATTCTTTTACATTAATATTTAAATGTTAGGCTCCGATATTGTTTTAGTATTCAACAGTATTCATATTAACCCTGCTATCGTCTTGACCCAGGCTCTAACGTATATCATAACTCAACTTAACACTGGAATACAAATGTGAAGTTTGGCGCAAAGTAAGAGCTGTAGGTATACAACCGAAAAGTCATAAACAACATCAGCTGTTTTCTTAGCTATCTAGCCCCCTAAATAGCCCATGCACATATAGGTCAAATTGTCATACACATAGCTAAAATACAAATATATGGATTTCTATTCACATACACGGGTGTAAAATCCGGTGACGTGTCAAAAGTGGTTTTGATGCTATCTGTCTATTTTAAGCAGTAAGCGTAGCCTACTTATTTAACTGATTTGAGTTAGAGGAAGTAATAGTTAAAAAGTTCAATTTGTGAAACTCAGGAATTATACAAAGCTGCTCATACCTGCTCATACCGTCTAAGGTAATCTCAGGTCATAGTAGAAGACAATAGGGATTTTTTTATTTCCCAAATGTATTTGTATTGCCCTGGAAAAGAATATGTTCACCTGCAACAATCCAAGGAAGCTTATATTTTGAACAGAAGGACATGTACACACACATGACCTCCAGTAATATGCCTAGTTGTATCATTTACACCAAGATAGGCAAATTTGTGTTCAGAACACTCCGATCAGAAGACACTGCCCTCATAGTTAGCAGTAAACGCCAGCGACTCATAAGCAAGCGTGATTCCTAACTAGATTGTATGAATTAATTCATAGCCTACAAAGAGTATTCTGGTCTGGCACTTTGCCTGTTTGTTTGCACCAATGGGAAGTGTGTGTGTTTCGATGGCTGCCTTGTAATAAGCTTGTGTTCAACTGTGCAGGCTGGTCCATGGAAATAGTGGAGCTTTGTAAGAAGTATCGCCATGATGGTGTGGTGGCCATTGACTTGGCAGGCGATGAGTCTCTAAATTGTGAAGCACATTCTGGCCACATAATTGCTTATGAGGTAAGTTTACAGCATGTAACTCAATAAAACGCTAAGTATTATATTGTATTTGAATTGTGCCTTTAGAACCTAGGAATGATATGTTGCGTGTAAAACAAAAGTAGCACAAATTGCAGTTGGTTGGTAAGGGCCATTACAATGCAAATCCTGAACAGTATACAGTATGCTTTTAGGAGGCTGGTTTCAAAATCTCTAGAAGGCGTTGTCTGTTTCGCTAATATAAAAGCCAGATGTTGTCCTGGCTGTCTTGATGGTGTGACTATGTTCTGTTGAAAGGAAGCAGTACGTTGTGGGATCCACAGAACAGTGCATGCAGGAGAAGTGGGTCCACCCTCTGTGGTGAAAGAGGTAAGCCCTTTGCCGTTAATCAACATGGACAAGCAGAATGAAGCAACCATCTCAACTGTTCTGTCTTCCAAGGTTATACACTCATTTTAACAAACTATGCCACAAGGTAGGCCTACTGCACAGTGAGCTCCAAAATTAGATGCTAAAGTATCATAAACAATATATATACTTTTACACTCGTACAAATGCAATAGTCGATGTTCTCCCTGTCCAGTATCAAATTTAATCTGCAAGTCGATGGCCACATTCTGAAGAAGCCATCCTTCAAAGCAACATGACAACTCAGCAAATGTTTCTCCACATATAGATTGCTGGTTGCTCTGATATATACAAGCGAGAGGATTTTGGCTTTTGTCCTTTTGAATCTATCTCACAATCCCTATGATGTGTACATGTATGTCAGGCTGTTGAGGTTCTGAAAACAGAACGGGTTGGACATGGCTACAGAATCCTGGAGGACCAATGTTTGTACAAAAAACTCCTGGCCCAAAACATGCACTTTGAGGTAAGCAATCGCACAAAACCGCTATCAACACCAGTCTTGCCACTAATGATATTTTTTTAATTATCATGTCGTTGGCAAAAATTTGTAATGCCTTACAATAAAGCTCCAAGCGATTTATGTTATTTATTACATGTGTTGCACCTTGTCCATAGCAGGGTGCGGACACTGAGAAATGTATTATATGGTACAGTTGCTAACAGCAATAAAGTTAGTTGACGACCTGGTTAACCTATTACTTACTGTACGACAGAGACCCCTAGTGGAAACATGTTGTGTATCTATTCCTAGAATAGATAAATATATACCGAAAATAACATGGCCTTAATACAGAAATTGTTGTACACCTGCGTTTTCAGGTGTGTCCCATATCCAGTAAATTTACTGGTTCTTGTGACCCAGATTTTACCATGCACCCTGTTATCAGGTGAGCTCTTATATACACAGTACTGTACATAATGGTCTCCTAATATAATTGTGAATTATTTTTTGCCTTTATATTGTATATTTCATTGGTTTGTAATTTATTGTTGACATATGAAGGTTCATGAAAGATAAGGCTAACTATTCCCTGAACACTGACGACCCATTAATCTTCAACTCCACTCTTCACCACGATTACTGGACAGCAGAGAAATACATGGGCTTCACTGAAGAGGAATTCAAACGACTGGTGAGCCTAAGAATTTCAACTGGCAACATCCCCCATCAGAAAACAGCTTGATGTCAATGTTAGAGTTTAGCTATCGTGCGCTGTATGAATGACTTCTCATACATTTTTATTGAAACAAATTTGAATTAATACTCAAGCACATTAAACATAATCATTAGTAAGTGAAATTAATTAGCATACTGTACATTCATTACCACGAAGAGGCCTAATTTATCAATCTGAGGAAGATATACTGTTGAACTTTAGTCCATGACACTACAGCTATATAAATTACCTATCTTGGGTGCTGTGAATAATGGTCCATTCAACATACATTGTATGAGCATAATGGCGGTTCACTGATATGCCATGGTGCAACCCATGTAGATATGCTACAGTATGAGGTTAACTAACTGAATGTCTTCGTGTTTTGCAGAACATTAGCTCAGCCCAGTCCTGCTTTTTGCCTGAAAAGGAGAAAAAGGATCTCCTCAACCAGCTGTACGAGGCATATGGGATGATAGAGAAGACATCCTTTTAATGGAAGCACTGAACAAAGTAGTGGGAGAGAGCAGTTAAGAGTGGCAATTTTAGCAAACCCATAAGCTAACCTGTGACTTTGCACTCATACTGCTAATATCTATTAATTATATAGTAGCCATAAATTGTGTTGTCAGTAATTCATATGACCTACTTATTACTATCTTTGTTTACTGCACAACATAAAGATATTTCAACCTTACATAACAGAATATGTTTTAGTTTTACAAGGACTTGTTTGCAAAGTATCGGGGAAATGGTCAAAGTAGGATTTCATATCAATACTGTATAAATAACAGTGAATCTGTGATGCAGTAACATTCTGCATCATCCATAGAAATGCACAATTCTAACATTTTAGTCAGGTGGTATTGTTATTCACCATCACAATTAAATCAATTTCCATGTTCTGTTGGATAGGATAGTTCAAATTAAAATGCTGCCTTTTAGAAAACCTTGTATTGTGCCTATTGCCCAAACCAATGCACTGTGACTTTTCAATGGGGACATGACAGAATCTATGCCATTTTGAGAACATATTTCTAAGATGTTTTTTATGTCTCCCCAACCAAAACACAAGAAGGCAGGATACATCAGGTAACATTAAGCTAAACACCAAATGTTGTTGTACTTCTGCCATTCAGCACTAGGTGGCAAACTATTGTCATGTAAAACAAATATAAAAAAAAAGCAAAAAAAAAAAGCATGTCTTTCAGGATGGCTATCATAGTAGCCATTATGTAAATGCATACCTATATATATTTTTTTATGCCATTTACTGAATGTAACAAAAATCCACTTCCTACTGTGGCATGAAACATGTATGACTGCAACAATAAAAGAATGTTAAAACTTTGTAGTCCTGAATATATTAAGAAACAAAAACATAACTAAAAAAGGTAGTCAAATTACTTTGCAATTCATTATTAAACTATAAAGCTACTGCCCTAAAGACCAGAGAACATAGCTTTTCTAGTAATTAGTCTTAAACATGTACTGTACTTAGCACAAGCCAGGCACAGAGATTACATTTAAAAAAATGCTATAGGTCTATAAAGCTTTGCACATTAAAAGAAAATGCGTAGTCATCCCCTGCTTCTTTATTGGAAATGGCGATTAATGGGAACAATGAGAACATCCTAGGTGGGAATGTAAACATTGGCTTCCTGTAGCAACCCTAATATTCACAAAGTTGCATTCAACAATATTTATGGCTCAGGAAGCACTCAGCTGTATACAGTCATCAATCATGCCTGGCTTACACCCACCAACATTATTACTGTTTGTATACCGGCTACTAAGCAGGTGTTGTTACAGCACAAAAAGAAAGCTGGAAGATGTTATACCCATTGGGAATCCTTAGGCATAACATTACGTGTTTAACAAGCAAACACAAATGTCAGAAAATTCATTTTTAGTTTTATTATGGAAAGAAAATTCCTATTACAAAGACGTCACTGAATATTTTGCAATAAATATGACCTCAGTACAGTACATTATAACTGCAACTATGTTTGTTTACAGAAAAAGAAAACTGATGAAAAGATACATACAAGATGGTTACAAACACAAATATGTTAAAGCAAACTGCTTGCACAATCATGACAGGAACACACTCCTCACTGGCCCATATTACGTTCGAGTGGTGCGTGTTGAGAACGCCATTACAAATGTGTATTATTCAGCAAAGGTCAAGAGTCCAGAGTCAGAAGTCTGACTTACTGTGCTTTCTCTCCAGTGTCGGGAATGCAGATAAGCATTGCTGGGATCAGATCTACTCTATTCCTTCCTCTGCTGTATGCTAACAGAGCTAACAAAGAGAAGCGTGCATTTGGGTCAGCCAAGCTCCTATAGCGCATGACGGTGAGAGAAATGTGGTACGTCCAAACAGGACAACCAAAAGTCCGTTCTCTCCTCCACCGCCCCACCCCCCACCCCTTGACACAGCTCCCTCTTCGCTTCCCCAGAGGAAGGTTTAGGACTCTGGGGCGCTTCCCTGGGTGTCTTGGCCGGTGGAGCCCTCTCCGTCAGGGGCTGGCGAGCCCCCAGCGTTTCCTTCTGGAAATGAGGAAAAGAGGGGGGAACTCGTTAAGTGCACCACACAGAGATGGACACAAAAACCAACGTTAATGTTACATAACCAGGCATTGAATCATTTGGCATTCCTTGTGGGAGGCAACACACACTCAAATGAGTGACTGCCCTACATATTACACATTCTCTCTGTAAAACCAGTGTGGTGGTGAGACGTTATTTCGTGGGAAAACTCATGTGTTTCGATATCAAGGAAATGTAAAAGCTGAACAATCACTCATTGGTCATGGTAGGAAGTACGGTCACACCCCTGCTGTTCCGACAACTCAGAGGAAACAACTTAGTGAGGTGTATTGTGAAATGAACAGAGCCAGCCAGGCTTATCCATCATAGTGCTGTGTTGTTAACAACTCATTTAACAAAGAATCCACAAATCAAAACACGTGATCACACAGAACGTCTGTCATGATAATTACAGGTCTGCATGGCTGAAGAGCATCCCTGCTCATAATGTGTGACCATCACGTGTGTTAAGAATTTAGTGTTAATTATGTTATTCTATTACTGGTGTTATTATAATATTATATCAGTGTGTTTCTGACCTTTAATAAAGAGGCACGGCTTGGGAAACGTTTACGTTACGTTTTTAAATACGTGAGACCGGGGGCTGTCAGGGGATGGGTAGAGAGCATTACTAGCTAGGGATGTGTGCTGTTAGTTGGTTAAACGCTGGGATCATTGCTAGTCGGCACCATAAATACCAGTCGGTTAAACGTATTATTTTACTGTATTATTTATTTTTTGAAAGTAGTGGCTCAGTCAGTCTCTCCTGCCTCAACCTGCATGTGAAACACGCTGCGAGTGGAGTTGGTAGCGCTTGATTTTCCATGTGTTCCTGGTTCCTAATAGCGAGGACAACTCTAAACATGCAAACTTTGATGTTGCCACTAGCTCCGCTCACAGAAGACAACTTGGAGTTTAAATTTGCAGCGCAGAGTCATGCATTATCCAAACGAAACTGGATTCACACTCTCTGCTTTTGATTTAACCTTACAGTACAACTGCATTTAAT
>JAODUH010029340.1:0-23078 GCA_027564835.1 Typhlichthys subterraneus
AGTGCACTGTAATGAAACGCCAAAGGGTCCTGACCAAGCGTCTATACTTAACGATTTGGGAGTGAGAACATGTTGTAATTGCTAGATATACATAATACTCACACACACGCAGATATATGTCAGGTATAACAGCCTACATTTAAATTAGTCTCTTTAATTGAGTTGTTTGTATTCATTATTCTATGTGGCTCTGGTACAGATTTATTTCTGCGTCGGCCAGCCTTCAAACTCATCCAGGAACTGAGGACACTAATGTAGGCTCCATATTGTCATTGCTCCCCTCCATGCACCTCACAAGCCCATTCCAGCAGTAGCTCAAATATGGCTGGAATGAAATTCTATAGTTACAGAATGGCATTCTACTGAAGACAATACAAATCACACAAAGAGACAGGGGACAATGAATGGAACCACATGCAGGAACCTTCTCTGACATTCCTCTTTAACCTTCTCTATTTGTTTACAATAGAGCCTGTTAGAATGTTGGGCCTGTTCCCTGTTTAGACCTGTACCCAGCAAAGATGGAAAGCAGAATTGAAGAGAGGAATCACTCCTGCGGCTATAGTAGTATACCGCTCTCTTTCACAGCCAAGAGAAGCCCCTAAACCATCATGACTATGTATAAGCATCTCTGAGTCAGATCCTCATATGCCCTCAACATATCTCGAGTGGACACCATGTCAATAGTAACACTAATAGTGATGATTGCAATAGGCCTAGATGAGCTGCTTTCAGGTCAGTGTGACAGTGTCCCTGCCCTGTAGATATCTCATTATCCATGCTGCTCCTCCTAGGAAATGACAGGGCAATGAGGCCAGATATATTTTTAAATGAAGCTTATGGTTTGGGGCATCTCTACATCGTGCAGCTGTTTTGTTTTACAATCTAAATTCAATTTATTTTCCAAGCACACTCCCACAAGAAAGGAATGTGATTCGGTTAGGTTGAAACTGATTTACATAAAACCTGAACACAAAGTATCAAAATAAAAATATATGAAGAATGTAGCCATATTATGTTTGCTAATGGTGCATATTGCCAGCAGCCATGGTTGTAGAAATGAATTGCACAAACGATATAATGAAGCATGATATTTAAATAGATGTAAGATAAATTCAATCAAGGTCGCATTGCTTCACATTCACTTTGATCACTTTGATCCCCGTGCCATTATACTAGTTTATTTACGTTTACGAGTTTATTAATTAGGCTATGCCAAGACAGATGGCGCAATGGCTATTATTTATTCTGGTTGCAAGAAGAACAAATAACTTCCACCGAACTGAAAATTAAATAAGAACATTTTCACTTAGCCTACCTGTAATGACAAGTCTGGAGACGAAATACGCACAATATTCAAACACACCCAGTTTACAGAATGAGCTGCAACGTGATCGCGTTTTTGATCCCAATGGAATCCCAATGGAATCTTTGTGAGCAACACAACTTTTTCTTCGGGGCAGAAAACGTGGGAAAACGCACAATTCATTCACGGTATTGTCTCGGAGTGTTCTTGTAGGAGGAACGCCTACAGTAAGAGTCTCCCTCCTCCAAAAGCGACCCTGGGCTGGCCCCCAATACAAGATGCCATGTAATTCATTGAGTCCGTTTTCCGAGTGGGTTAATCAACGTTCTTTGCACGGACCTCCCCCAACAACTCTTCAGGTCTTTGAGAGGAGGAGGGTGTAGCTGAAATAAAAGTTTCCCTCTAGCCCCCACCCCCAACCCCAGACCCTCACACCTCCTCCTCGACTGCAAGAAAGGGATTTCCTCTCTTTTAAATTCCTGCAGTGATAAGCCATGTTCTGGTATCTTGAAGACGTCGGTTTGTTTTCATATGGGCAGCAGGCAGTGGGTTGACCGTGGGCCAAAGTGCGTATAAAGGCATACTTCTTCAATTAAAACCTTTAAGATGTAAGCGTGATAGAGATAATGTGACAGAAAGATTGTCCAACAGATGGATTCCATTGTGAATTCATTGGCATATGTGCGTTCAGCGCGTCAGCACGAGAACAATGCATTCGTGTGTTCATGGGATGAAACGCACAGAGAGAGTATTGTAATCCATTCTGATGCTCCTGTGGCTAATTTGTCAAACAATATGTCATTTTACATCGCCACTTTCATTACTTGTCTATTTTAACACTAACAATTTATGGTAAGCTGCCAAAGGCAGTAGCTTATAATGTTAATGCTTGTGTCCTGAACAGACTTGTATGAACTATAGGCAATACATAAAATGAGGGTAAAGACAACTTGGAACTGAACAGTGAACATTTTTTGTAAATAATGGAAGCAAATATGAGAGAGCTGAACGGGCAATACAGATCTATATTTTCCTCTCACAACATGAATAGGCTACAAGGACACCATTATATTTTATAGCATTTAGCCTACACTTGTATCCAAAGCCCTTAAAATAAGTTGTACAGTTTGACTTGCTATAAAGTAGGCTTTCATTAAGTAGTCTTTAAAATGTCAGCAAGACATGTTTGTGCACATTTTTTAAAAAGAAAAGAAAAACATATTTAGTAAAATATTAAAATATTTCCAGCGTTGTGCTAAAATTCTTCAGGCATCCATCAGTTTGTGTGATTATATCCAATTCCAAATATGAGCAAAAAGGCAGGGTTTGAAGGTCTCATGGTTGTGTTGGTCTCCAAACCAACAGGCAATGAGCCACAACATTGAGGAACAACTGTGCACATTGTTAAAAAAGAAAAGAAAAACATATTTAGTAAAATATAAAAATATTTCCTGTGTTATGCTGAAATTCTTCACATATGCAGTTATGTGTGATCATATCAAATTCCAAATGTGTGTAAAAAGGCAATTATAAAGCCAAGTTCACAGACAGCTCATATATCAAGATGTGGATATACCTGGTGACTGATACACCTCACAACCTAGCAACATCACACAAACACAACTGTGCTGCTAACAACAACTATGACTTACTTGTTGTATTGTGTAGCTAGCAGACTGTGCAGCTGTAGCAAGTGAATTAGCCTTGAGGATATTAATGCTGATTGCTCAAAGTGTGCAAGATGGTGTATTTTAGAAACTCATATTTCTGACAGGGTTTACTGTCATGTTGTTGTTAGCTACCTATGCATAATGCAAGAATTATTGTTTGTCCTCCGTTGCCATAAAACCAGGGAACTATACCAGCACAAGTATGAAATAATGTTTCAGGTATTCACTAAACACTGCTCTGCCCCCTCTGGAGAAATGGCATAACAGCCCATTCCTTATTAACACATCAAGTCAAGTTGATTTATACAGCCCATTACGGTCTCTAATGGCTGCACAGGCCAACATTTCACATGGCAAACAAACAGCTCCTTTACCTGTTCCTCCCATCGGGCAAGGAAAAACTTGGAAGGAAAAACAAGGAAAAACGTAGAAAGGATCCATGTGAGGAATTTGAAGACATATAGGATGTACAGTTATTGAGTCAGCAGCAATATGTATTGGACAATGAGTATGCATGCACACATAATAGTTAGGAGGCCATGATGAGTTGTTCTCATGTGAATGCATGAGAAAAATGTCAAAGTATGAAAAAAATGAATCTTCATCATGCAATGGCTATGTGCAGTATTCCTACAATAAGTTAAACACTTATGAAGCTCCTTCATAATCTGGATCCTGCATGATGGGTTCATTCAGTGAATGGCACACACATGAGAAAATATCACCTCTACACGGTACTGGAAAGTTATGCATGGCTTCCACAACATGTATCCTGTCCAAAAGAGAGACTCACCTCTTCTCTTTCCAACAGACAAGTGATCCAGAAATATAGTTAATTTTTGTCTAAATGTTTATTTTGATTATGTGTGTGTGTGTGTGTATTGCACCTGTATGGGCTAAGGTGTATTCACAAGACATAGGTAGGCCTATATACAGCCAGATAGAGAAATAGCTTAATTATAGATTTGAGTTGTTATTCGCTTTAGCTTTACCCCAGTCAGAGTCCCAGCGACGTAAACTTGATACACATGTGCAAGCTATACACATCTCACCACTCTTGATAAACGTTGTGGCGCGCACGTGTGTGTGTGTGTGTGTGTGCACAGACTGGGTGGGGTGAGGGAGTGCAAGGCAGCCAAGCACTCTGGCGCCCCAAACACATAACACCTAACATTCACTGTCTGTGTGTGTGTGTGTGAGTGTGCATGCGTGTGCGTGTGCGTGCATGTGTGTCTGTGTGTGTGTGTGTGTGTGTGTGCAAGGGCAAGGCATGAACACATCTGCTGCTAGTTGCTCCTAGGCCTGTTGGAATAAAAGACACATATCTTGATAGCATAGTATAGAATGTACCCCTTCCAGGGTAAAACCAATGCTTTTGTTATGGAAGCTTCAGCTGGGAAATGTAGTTCAACTCACTGGGGAAGTAGAAGGTGACTTGGTAGAAGGTTGTTATTGTATAAAGCATGTATAATGCATACACACAAGCTTCCCATAGTGTGCTCCTGTATTACAGACAACAGGTGACACAGAAAAACAAATAATTATTTTAAAATATTCTGGCACACTTACAGTATAATGTAGTCACTAAATGGGTAGTGCCGGTGTGAATGTGTCCCTGTATACAATTCCCTCCATGCTAGAACGCAGCAGGTCACCAAAAGCTTCAAGCTCAGCTTAGCCAGTGCAGTGGAACCACAGCAGTTAAATTCAGTTCTATGGACATTCCCAGTCACCAGATGGCTCTGTGAATCGGCGAGCCAAAGCCACAACAGCCCCAGCCCCAGCCCAGTGCATCTTCTGACCATGTTTAACCACACATCCAGACCAGTCTGGACCCACCCAGGCCTGGTAGCCTGAGCCAAAAGCTCAAACTTTGGACATGTCCTGGCAACAGAGCCAGAACTTACTGTAGGCCATTTAAAATAAGAATAAATAAAAAAAAGCACATTCCTTTTTACCAAAACCAGCCTCATGCAAGACTTTTCTAAAGTAATTTCCAGAACACAGAGCACATTGCACATGTTATTCTCATCAGTGCCCCTGTGGCCAGGCATATTTCTTGCACTTATTTATTTATTACTTTCTTATTTATCTCCATTTCCTGCCTTCTATTCTCTGCATACATGGGGACATGATGTATGGCCTATACACGTGTGTGCATATCTGGTTCTGATTTGAGCATATAGAGGTGAACACTCTTTATTCCTGTGCCTATCTCTCTCCCTATCTTACTGTGTGATCTGATCGTTGGCTAACAGGGAAACAACCTGAAGGTTTTTTGAGGCTGAGAGGAATGTTCCGGCACATGCATCCTCACCCTAATGACAGAGTGCTTTCAGGGCTGGGTAATGTGATAATGCATGGTGATGTTGCTGCTGTATCTGTGCGTGTGTGTGTGTGTGTGTACGTGTGCGTGTGTGTGTGTGTGCGTGTGCATGCGTGCGTGCATGCATGTGTGCGTGTGAGATAACTGTGTGTATTTATAGAACTGCCTTGAATGCTAGGGAAAGCCGTGCGATGCTCTGTGTGTGGGCTGGGATATTACAGATAGCCCTTCATATAATTGAGTTGGTAACCTTTGTGTTATTTTATGGTCTTTCAGATAAGCTCAACATACTGTAGCTGGGGTCACGGAGACTGTTGCCATGCAGAGCTTGTTATGGTTTTGGCATGGAATGTTTTGTCAGGTTTGGGTTGGACAAATATACTCCTCCCAAAACCTCTCCACCATATGTGGAGATGCTTCAGCTTCTTCATGCTGTTACGATGCAAGTGGTGTACTGGTGCAGTCCCACAACAGATCAATTATGAAATAAAATGTATAAACAATAAAAATAATAATAATAATAATAATAATAACAATGAAACTAACGGAAACAAGCCAATGCTATATTCCTAAATAAACCATTTCACTCTCACGTCTGAGAGTATGCAGCAGTTAAGTGAGGTTATTTGAAGGCTATACTGTGAGTGCCACAGAACAAGACTGCTACAAGTTGGACGTGCTCAGCGTGGATTGGACCCAAAACCTTTCAGCACAAGGTCCACCAACTGCACCACAAGCCTATCCTGCTCAAACACTGAGGAGAAGTTTCTGGTACATGTTACTGTCAGCAACGAATATAGTTAGAATTGAATCATGATGATTCAATCTTTCTCTCTCTCTCTCTCTCTCTCTCTCTCTCTATCTATCTATATGATATACATGCACATTGTTACCGGTATATACTATAAAGATGTGCACCTGGTCCTCCATTAGAGAGAGACAGTTTGAGACACCACAGACAATAGTGGAATGTAGAGTTTACATGGGCAGCTTTATTTGGCAAGAAAAGAATGTTACCCATTCAACTTCGAGAAGCCACATCCCTCGCTGAGTCAAAACACACACACACACACACACCCACACAAAGAATATACTAGATGTGAACATATTTGCAAGCTTAAGTGAATATATTAAATATTCTGCAGTCAGCTGTCAACCTACTCTATATACTCCTAATGGCACCGTGTTCAATTTAGTATTTTTCACCTATTTAAATGTTTCTGCGTGTCATTTCTGTACAGCCTCCATTAAAGCAGTGTTAGCTATGTAGTGCTGCCACAAGTTAGCTACTCAGCCACTACAGTGGCTTTTACTGGTTCTTCACACCTCGTGAAACCTCTGTGAGACACGGATATAGCCTACTGTAGCCTACTGTTATTGCTTTCTAAAGAAGACCTTAGAAGCAACATGCAAAGAAAGCTGCATTCTCTGCACCTCTCCCATTTTTTTTGCTTGAAACTGTCCCCGGGTGACCCGCACTTTTCTCTACTCCTCGTCTAGGTTGCTCTCGAAGGCTGACATGTTCTCTACCCCTCCCCTACAACCACATAGGCCATAAAAGGAGGTCATTGAAATCAGGGACCTCGCTCCTTCACACAGACTGTGTAGGTGGATGAGACATGATGATATTGACTCAGCCTTTCTCCCCCAGCTGGTACGGCTCAGATGAGCTCATGTACGAGTGGGCCTCAGTCATATGGCACATGAGGGAGAGGAGGGGGGAGGGAGAGAGAGTGAGATGATGTTGACCAGAAAGAAGAGAAAAACAGATTAGGGAAAGGCTATAAAAGTATGTGTGCACGTGCGTGTGTCTGTGTGTGTGCGTACGAGTAGGCAAGTAACTTTCCATCCCACCCACGAGAATCAAGACCAGAACATCCCTTGCAGGACTTTCCTCACCTCCATTTTAAATTAAATTAAAACAAGCACTAAAGCAATACCAGGTGCAGCAACCTTCTGTGAATGAGCTTCACTTTAATACTGTATAGCACAAACTTCCAGGTGTACTGTCAATGCATTTGAATACATTTAAACAAAATTGAACCCATGTTTAGCTACGTACTCCTAGTGGATAGGGTTAGATAAATATTACTCTGATCCAGCCTGATTGTTAAGGCTAGGGAAAAATAGCATGTTGCTATGTGTAAATTCATTGTTGTTAACATAGAGCAGATTGTGTTAACAGAAATGTAACACTATAAAGGCAGTAACAAATTCAGTTTGAATGTAAACATTGCTTGAAATTTTTTTTGTGTGCATAGCTTTGTGCCTAAAACAGCATACCATTTACTGGTTCAAGCCAAAGCCAATAGCCATCAATCAATAGTCAGCATTTTCAAGTAGCCTAACTTGCACCAGGTAAGGTTTCCCTGAAAACAAAATATTATGTAAAAACTCAATGTGCTTAAAAACGGATACTTGCCAGTCCCCTGATCCCCTGGGGATATAATCAGATAGCATCTGTGTTTGTGTTTCCTAAACACTGAGTATTTCTGACTGTACCGCGGTGGCCCACTTCTTCCAGACCCTAACCACCAATTAAGACAATTCACCACACATGTCCACATGTAAACGTAAATCACAATCAGCCTCCAGTGGTAAGAAATATTCTCAATCAAGAGAGGCTATACCAATATACCAATCAAGTTTTCTCTATTTTAAAATGTGCTTCAACGCAACAGTTAACAATCGGTTAAACAAAAGGTTTTTATATCTTCGTTGGTTAAACAAGGAGGTCCCTCAAGACTACATTTAACGAAAAAAACAGACCCTTGTTAGCGTAGCCTACCATGTTTAATTATTGTCTGGATTGCGCAGTGTGCTTCGTGCACGCATTTATGCATTCATTTATGCTACCAAAGACACGTGGAAAACACTGCCATCTGCTGGGCAACTGAGATGTGAACACGTTTGTATTTCACGAAAGCAGCTGAGGTTCTGCGTTACAAATGCGCCCACGAAATTTGCTCTCAACTCAATTAAGTGAATATTGGATATGGTTCATTCTGGATACAAGTATTCTTGCCTGACCTGAATGTTATGTCAGACTTCACATTCTACATAAACTAAAAATAAAAAACCATGTTTTGACTTTTGGCACCTGGGCACCGCCCCATTGTTCATTTAGGTAAGATATCTACAATTGGACTACTAAACATAGTACTAATAACATGAAGATTTAATTTACTATATTTCGTTTTGTCGTTTTTTCGTTTTTTTATATTCGTTCATCTGTCACATGAACTGCCAAGTGTTAGAAAGCAAGGATAGAGAGAATGTTACAAATGTTTTATTGATCATATTTGTAATACATAACTACTACAGCAGTACAGACTATAGAGCACCTTTGGAAAATGGCCCAATCGTCAGAGCACCTAATTCAATTTACTATCACACTCTTTTGCAAGTTGAATTAATACATACAACAGTATAAAACATGCATTCAATCAAAATTTGAAAAACAAACAAAAAAACTAATAAAACACTTCTGGTTTGATCTGTTAATTAAGGGACCTTGGACTGGTTTAGAGACAAATTTCTTGTCTCAAAGTGTGACAGAGTGTACACAGCAATATCTATGGCAAAAATATAAGTGAAAAAAAAACTGAAGTGTCCAATTTAATATCACAGAAACATGTGAATTTAATACAGAGCGCTCAGATCATAACATGCTTGTCAAATACAGACATATACTTTGGTGGTAGAAAATAACCCCACCAGGGTGTTGGGCTATTGTCTGTTCGTTTAAAGATGGTACATACAGCATAAGTAATAGGTTATGTATTCAGCAGCTTGTGCTTTAACAAGGACGTATTTCATGTCCTACACTCTGCATTTCCCGGTACTGAGTATTATCTGTTTCATAAACTGTTGCTCAGTGCAAAATGCATGTTTCATTTCCTCTGCACTACATATCTACAGAGCAGAAGACAGCAGAAAACAGACTGTAGACACAGCGAGTGTGGAAGCCACTTTAGCGAACACTCTGGGACATGTGGAGAGGAGTCAGCATTTCTTCAAATATGGCTCCCTTCACATTGGAGCCTCTTAGGTTGGCCTCTTGAAGGTCACACCCCGAGAGATCGCAGTTCTGGAAAACAAACAAAACCAGGAGAATAAATAAGCACATACTTCCTCATGGAGGTAGACTAAATTTGTGTGTGTGTGTGTGTGCGTGTGCGTGTGCGTGCCTCCAAGTCAGTGCCGGCCAGTGTCGCTCCCCTTAGATTGCAGTTCTTCAGCTTGGCGTTTTTCAGTGTGGCTACTCTCAGGTTAATACCAGTCATCTGGCTTCCCTCCATGTCAACACCTTTCAGGTTAGCTCCTGGGAAC
Organism: Typhlichthys subterraneus; assembly: GCA_027564835.1. Taxonomy (NCBI): domain Eukaryota; kingdom Metazoa; phylum Chordata; class Actinopteri; order Percopsiformes; family Amblyopsidae; genus Typhlichthys; species Typhlichthys subterraneus. The sequence goes on from JAODUH010029340.1 coordinate 9,635, forward strand.
AAGCATTCATTCATTGTAGTTAGAGTACACAGACCTACCATGGCCATAGCAGACATGCAGCTCAGTGGCATGCTTCACCTTCCAGATTGGCCTTGATTCCAGCAGGGTCTTCAAAATTACAGCCTCTTAAAGATGCCCCCTCGGCATTAGTGCACAGCATCATTACACCCTGTAGATTGGCACCCTAGGAGAGAGCCCCCCCAAACACACACACACAAATCAGTATCCCCCTTGTGGTTTAAACCCACATTACAAAAATAACATTTTCAAACAAACATTATTAAAGCTTGATGGTAAATGTCAAGTTGATCAGTGCAGCATGTTTAAAAAAAAAAAAAAAAAAAAAAATTTTTTTTAGCGGGTCTCACGTCAAGGCAGGCTGATGACAAGTCTGCCCGCTCCAAGTTGGCACCACTGAGGTTTGAGTGGGTGAGGTTGGCAGCCCTCAGACTGGCCATCTTAAAGTTGATGTAGCGCAGATCGAGGCGAGACAGATCTGCACCATTAAAGTTCAGACCCTATTAAAGGATAATCAGCAGGGATGGTTGTAAGACAACATTCTGATTTGAGTCACCAGTGGTGTGTATGTGAGGGTTTCTTTGTACCTGACAGCGCAGCTCAGACTTAGTCGTTGTGGCTAACAAGAATCTAATGAACTCCTTCCGGGTCAGAGGTGAGTGGTCATCAGGCGATTGAGATGTCTGTGTGGAAGATATCAGTACAGTTATGTCGTCGTAAGATCCTATTTACGAGTTCGGAACTCGTTAATTATGACTTGTCATGCATTCAAGTCCATGGCCAGAGATCTATCACGTAGGCCAATTAGGACGCTGCTTTAAAATACATTGACGACCTATCAGGAACATGCTGATGTTTTATGAAAAAGAGAAATAGGGTTAGGGAACTATTTATAGCCAGTAAACCTGCGGTAAATTACATTCAGAAATAACGTTCACTTAAATCTGTAGGAGCCATGTGTGTTTTCTTAATATTTTGCTAATATTATAAGTGACCGTAGGTGGACCGGAAATAATTATGGTTTACTTATTTCTTTCATTTCTGACTTCTACCAAAAAAATGCAAACCTACCTAAAAGCTATTGTGTGACAGGATGCACTGCCCACAAGGTAAAGAACCCAGAACTAAGTGTGCAAAACCGGTCGAAACGAAAATCAAGGTTTTGAGGAGACAAAAGCACATACATGCAGCAAGACGTAATGCATTATGGGGCATTATCAGGAAAAAAATAGGTGAACTGTGGGATTCTAACACTCTATATGCCTACGTGTGGTGATGTAGCATGGGGAAATAACTCATATTTGATCAGGTAAAGCATTTGGAATACCGCTTGTGCCTACCTAGGCGTAGTTGTCAATGCAATAAGACGTGTGTCTCTATTGCCTGTATCCCGTTTGGTCTCGCTTTCCGTTACTTTTTTCGGTTGGACAGGTTGTGAAAACTCAGTTCTGGATTTTTTACCTTGTGGGTAGTGCCTCCTGTCACACAACTTCTTTTAGGAAGGTTTCAGTTTGTTTGTAGAAGTCAGAAATGAAGTTAGCTTATCTTAACACAATGCAAAGTCAATAGAGTGATGAAAGCGGTTTTCAGAATAGGACGCATTGCGCTCTGTCTCTATAGAGAGTCTAAGTCACTTCCGCATTATGTAACCTTATGCTGCGTTCCAGACAAATAGCAGGTCGGTTATTTCCTAGTTCAAATTTCAGATATTCAACCTCAAAGCATTCAAGGTGCACGACACTAAACTTAAACAAAAAACATGGCTGACTGTAAAAACAACCAAATAACATTGTTGACATGAACTTACATATATAACAGGTTTTACTATATGTTAGCATGTATTATTTTAATTAAATACAGGCAAATATACTTAAATTTCCTTTTAGATGATGGTATCGTCTACATAATGCGCCTCCATGTTGTGTGATGTCAAACTGGGAAGTCTGGGTAGTCAGCTCTGCCACGAGTAGTAGGAAGTAGGAACTCTGACTTTGAGTGGCGTTCTATTGTATTTTTTCTAGTAGGAGGAGGTCGGAAATTCTTGACTTACAAGTTGTCTGAAACGCAGCATTAGTTTGGAAAAAATATGTATGGTAGTCAACGGCGACAATCAAATTATGTTTAGATCCCTTTTGAATTGTGACACGAAGTACACATATGATGTTTGTATATTTAAAAGATCATTGTTCAAGTCAAGAATGTTGCAGTTTGTTGTAAAAGTATAATGGAATCTTGTTAACTAGCTTTCGTCTTGCACAACATACGTCACCAAAACGTCATGAAACTACGCAACAGCGAACATCTAATTTAACAGATCACAATAAAATAGACGGAAGGAGTGGGCTATAGACTACCACATGCTTGCAAATATGTTTCAAAACAAAAACACTACATAAAGTAGGTATATTGAAGATGTTTTTACTTATTGCCAACTGTGTGCTCACGCCGCCACATTGCTGTGACGTCATGTCTGTTTATGTCGGCGAACTTAGGCTTGAGAAATCTTGCCCGAGTCCGACTTGGAATTCCAACTTGAAAGAGCGTTCCATTGCATTTTTCCGTATGGGAGGTAGTTTTTATTCTGAGTTCCGAGTACAATGGAATGCACCATTACTAATTACATATTTTCACAGTCTTATACTGTGCTTGCAAACAACAAATTCACAACAAACAGACTTTCTTGACTCAAACCTTTTTCTTTTTAAATAGTCAAACATCATATATGTCACAAAGCAAACTGGATCTAAAAATAATTGCATTGTCGTCGTTGACTACCGTACATATTTCTTTGGAACATAGGGTCCCATAATGCAGAAGTGACTTAGGCTCTCTATGGGGAGAGAGAGAGGGGGGTGTCACTTTGGGTTGTCACATTTTCTGTTGACCGCTAAATGCGCTAATCACCGCTACCCACCACACAACTGAATTTCGTTTTGTTTTTGCTACTTTTAAACAGACAAATGTATTAAATGCATACCCAATACCCAATTGTTTGACCGTCCGTGTGTTCGGAAGTCATAAATCAGATGTTTCCGATAGCATGTTAAGACAACAATAGTGATGACAGAGATAATGAAAACACCTCATGTCCCAGTGATACAAACTCACTTTTATGAAGGTTTCCAACTGCTCAGCCAACTGTTCGATTCCAAAAAAACGAGCTTCTTCTAGGACACCTAGAGAATGACGACAATCATTTTACGTGTAGAATTATGTTTCTATGATGGTCATCCAGATACATTTGTAATGGAGGGATTATATATACCCAGTGGGTTGATGCCTTCATTGATAATCAACTGTCCATGTCTTAGATAGTTTAGAATAGGTTCAAAGTAATCAGGGCTGCGGTCTATCAGGTAGGCCCCCTGTGAATCTTGCCTGTTTCCCCAAACATCTGAATAACACACAGATCAAAATAATAATATGAAGGCAAATGAAGAGAAAATGGCCACTAATGTGACATGGTGTATATTGCACATCACCTTTGTCTCTGAACATATGTGCCAACATGCTTTCTGGCTCTTTACTGACCAGTGTACTCCTGTGAAGAGAACAAACACACAAACAGACACACACACAAAATATGATAATATCACATACAATAACAATAATATAACAACAGTAACAACTATTAATAAGGGTATAATAATAATTTCACTATTAACCTTGTGGTAGTGAAACAGCGTCCACCAACATTGAGTGTCAGCCAATCAGTGTGAGTCTGACAGCTTTCTGGCACTTCAACATCTTCCTGGGGGTCTACAATGTAAAACACACACAAGTCTAAGAATCTACATTATAGAGAAAAACAAAAAGAAATCCATCTGAAACTAAAATGCATGCAAAAAGCTGATCCCCAAGTCAATAACATAGGCCTACCTTCATACGATTCTCCTTCTGTTATATAAAGTACGTCATCATCTCTGTAGACAGTGAAATTGGGATTTTTTCCGTTTGCATTTAGCGATAATACATTGATGTTTAATATGCATCAAAAAGGGATTTACCTGATTAAGGCTATGTCGTCTATTTGGCCGCCATTCCCATTATAGACGCTAGAGGCTCTCATCCCCAGTTTTGAACTAGCCGCTGCCAGGAAATCATCAAGCGAACCGTAAACAGCCACCACCTTTACATTAAAACAATATTGTTTAACATAAGCATAGCATTTGACCAAATGACTACTGTGCATTCTATTTAAATCCCTTCGTGTGCTGAATCTGGTCGAATAAAGTGAGGTATATCATGCATATATACACCTATTTCCTGTTTAATTAAAAAACATACAATCCACAACATACCTTTCCATTTGAGGACGTTCCGTTGACGAATAGTGTTACCCTTCTCATGGCAGCTTTATGATAACGTTAAGGGTGCTGTGAATGTCCAAGTGAACATCATTATTTAACAAGCAGTGTAATTTCCTCTTTCTGACTGAAGTCAAAACATCCGTAGATGAATGAAACTAGCCAATGAACGACTTGAATCCTACTGCCAATCAGCGAATAGGATAGATAGAAAAAGATACGTCATCTCCGTTCACTCCAGTGGACCTTTTTTAACAGCAATATTTTATATTATGCTCATTTTGTGGAATCGCAGGCTCTTATCCTTTTCCTTGATTTATATAAGGCCGTTGACACCATAGAACACACCTTTCTTTTGACTGTCCTTAAATTATTTGGTTTTGGTGACCCCTTTGTTGATATAATTGAAATGTTCTATAAAGACATAAATAGTTATGTTATAATAAACTATAATAAATCACAAAGGTTTGAGATAAAACGTGGTGTTAGGCAAGGCTGTCCAATCTCACCCTTTTTATTTGTATTGGTCACAGAACTGCTATCTTTAAGCATTGTGCAGGATTTAGAGTTAAGCGGCATTTCTATTTTTGAAAAAGAAATTAAGATTGCAGACTAAACAGATGCAGATGATACTACTTATTTTTGCAAGACAGAAACCAGTTGTCTCATGCTTTGAATTTAGTGGATCAATGTTCCAATGCTTCCGGTCTAAAATTGAACATTTCCAAATGTGAAATATTGTCAATACATAAATGTGATGATACTTCATTTGACAATATCCCGGTTAAAGATGCAGTTAAGTATCTAGGTATTCACATAACTAAAGATGTAGTGGCTAGACAACAACTTCATTTTGTAGGAAAGATGACTAAATCCAAAAATATTTGTAATTTTTGGCTTCAATGAGACTTGAGCATGCTTGGCAGAATCCTGTTGTCCAAAGCTGATGGACTTTCTCATTTTGTATACCCATCACTGTCACTATTTATTCTTGACAAAATAGTAAAATAAATGAATACTTTTTTTTTAGATTTTGTTTGGAAAAACAAACTGCATAAAATTAAAAAGGATGTGCTCTCCAGTTGTAAAACCCAGGGGGGTTTGGATTTCTGGATTTCTGGATTTTTTTTTTTCAGACACAATTCATTCATTTAAAATGTTTTGGATTAAGAAATGTCTTACACAGTCAAGATCCCTATGGTTCTTCTTTTCCAAATAATATAACAAAATTGGTGGTCTCCCTTTTGTTTAAAATGCAATTATTCTGATTTTAGATTACCTAGTACTTTATCTAAATTTCATCAACATTGTCTTCTTGCTTGGAAACTTTGCTTCATTCATAACTTGCTAATGCTAATCTGGAATAACACAGATCTTTACAGTACATAATAAATCACATTTTTCCCCTAGATGGTTAGACAATAACATTGTACCTTTATTTCATAAATCTGGCAATATGCTGACGTATGTGCAGTTTTTGACACAATATGGTCTACCAATTCCTTTCAAAGAATGTAATTTATTAATGAAAAGTATTCCTTTCGTTATGTCAACAATGGCAAGTAAGAAAAAGTTAGTTACTGAAAAAAGGTATAATATTAAAGTAACTAGTTACTGCCCAACACTGGTGACTGCTGATACCATTGGATAACCAGCTGAAACATCTTGATTCTTAGTTTATGTTTACTCACCTAAGTGCTGATACAGTTGAACAGTACATGACAAAGTGTCCACATCTATATTATTTTGCTTCAGCTTGTATTTTATTTAAAAATTCAACAAAGCCTGCACCAATTCTCCTACCCAGCGGTGTCCTAATGCATTAAGCCTGGCTGTGCTAAGAACGTAAGTCGAGGGGTTGTTATCGGTGTAGACCGTAAACAAGGGTTTGTCATTTATTGCCCACTTGAGGGCCCACTTGAGGGCCAGGAACTCAAGTTTGCCTGAAGTTGGCCCCGGCTACCAGACAGGGCAAAAGACACACCCAGGACAGGGGGACAAGGACACGACCCCTCGAGGTGAAGCTGCCCCCTGCCTGCTGTCCTGATGTGCCGTCTGTGCTCTCTTGCCTCTGAGCTCGAGGCCTGGCCGCCCCCACACGCCTCTCCTACCGCCAACATTGGCAACGTTCATATCCTTGTGGCTTCACCAAGCAGGGACCTGAGACATGTGGTGACCTGGCCTGTAAGGTCAGCAGAGCCACCACCTCACCTCACCTGCCTGCCTCCAGCTGGTCATTGTTATCGTTCCTTGATCCAGGGATGATTCAGGCCTTCGTTTGGTGTCATCCGTTTTTCTGGATCGTATTCACAGCAACGCACGATGAAATCCAGAAAACTGTCCTTGGCTGAATTGAGGTGGGCACCCAGAGCGTTCTTTTTATCTTCTTTAACAGCTAGGGACATTTCTAAGGAGCCAATGCTTTTTGGGTGCAGTATCAGATATGTGGGCCAGGAACGGTTTGTTCCTTATGGCGATTTGGCGTTGCACTGCCAAAGGGAGAAAGAGAGAGGAGGGAATTTCAAACTTGATCAGTGTATGCATAGATAGCTGACTGACCTGCCTCTAAATATCTTAATCCAAACAGCGTCAAATGTTCCGTCCCCGCTCTTCCCTACTTTCCGGTTATTCGGCCCACAACATAGAACACATTATTTTTGTGTGCTCCACTGCACAAGCTTTTTAAGGGTTAAGTTTAGGTTTGGGTCAGACATTGGTTAAGTTCAGGACTATGGCCGGTGGGTGGGTTATAATCAGGTTAGGTTTAAATTACATTTAGATTTAAGTCTAGATTTGTCTATGTTGTGGTCTGGATAACCAAAAAGTACTGATTAATTAAATTGTAAAGCAGACATCTCTGCTTGTTTAGATTATTTTATATGTTGCCATAGGGGGTAGGCTAGCGGTATGGCACTAGTGAGGTGACTAAAAAACAAACAAAACATTGTAGGATACAATCCAATTTGACAATAGCTAGTTGATTTACAGCTATAGTAAGCAATTTCACTGTCAATTCACAATAGGCTACAGTATATCTCATTGGTATGCTGGCTGCCTGTTCTTTGTAGCCTATAAACAGCTCTGCCTCTGTATAGTAACACTAACAAAGTGGTGCAGCTCGCACAACATATCCTAGCCTTTGCTATGTGTTTTCTGTGTGTGGTGGTCAGAGATTCTGACGGAAGCAAGAGGTTATTTTGTTTTGATTGACAAGCTTTCTCTAGAATGATTTAGATACATTTTAATTTACCTAGTCTATTGAATGGGTCACCAAAACAATTTCCCTCTCTAATTTTCTGAGCAGGAGCCGTCACTCATTTCCACTTCATTGTAATTCCTATTTGATAGTTTGAGTACCTTTATGGCAAACGTTTTGTTGGTTTTGTGGTCTTTGCACTTGAGAACAGTTCCGTAGCCACCTTCACCTAATAGAGTCAGGATCTCATAGCGATACGCTATGTGATCTGAGAGGACCATATTGTAAAAACCATGCGAATCATCATAGCCATGGTTTCTGTACATGGTTTCTGATAGAATGAGGAGTCACTGGTAACACTGTGGGTGACTGTATTGAATTTTAGAATGTACAATTAAGAAGGGGCTTGGTCTGATGTATTTTGGCAGCAGTAAATCACTATATCATGTTGTTATGACGTCAGGGGTTGTAAAAAAAAAAAAAGGCGCATCAGAGTGGTCTGATCGCTTCTCCCTCCCCTTCACACTACGACCAATCAGTGTGTAGGATTGCCTCACCATAACTAGATAGTAAAGTGTAATGAATTAGAATAATACAATGTTTCTATACTTAATAATGAATGTCAATAGTATTGGGTCGCCAACAATAACAACAGCATGAGCCCTATCAGTTGCTGTTAAAAAGAATAAACCGCATTAAAGGCACTTTTTAATTTAATGTAATAAAATAACATTTTAATAATAAACAGCAAGGCAATTTCAGTAACATGTTCACAATCACTTGGAAATTTTGGGAGGGAAACTTGAACATGTTTTCTGGCAAAATTACCAAAATAGTAAATATCCTCTATAAAATACATTATATATATGTAAGAAAATACATATAAGAAAACAATGAATCACAGAACAGCCATAAAAGGGTTAATCATTCACCAGATGCTAATCTTCCATTTCATTGCTCATTTTAAATTATAATTTATGTACCGGTAGTCCTTAAACATTCTCTCAAAAAAGGATGTGTTAATTCCTGCGATTTTCTTGAGATCAAGATACTTTCATTTATGTAATTATAGTTTAAAACTGCATGGAAGACAAACATGACAACAAACGTTTTCCCAAGGTTACATACTTGGTGGCAGCAGTAGTACGCATCATTTATTGGAAAGGGATATGTGCAGTCAGTCTTCTGTCACAGTGCAGACTGATATGGGCTTAAGTCATGGACGTCCTACCAAATAAAACAAAATGACTGAAAGGTGTAATTCTGACAATAGATGTTATGGTCGTCTAAACCACATCTATCAACCAAATTATAGACATTTGTCTTCCAGTTTATTCAAAAAGGGAAATCTTATATTACAACATTTTCCCATAAACAAATATTTTGGACCTAAAAGTATCCAGAACAGTTAATTATTTCGTTAAGAACTCTGAAAGTTAGGCAATTTAGTAGATTTTTTTAAAAATAAAATAAGTACTTTACACATAATGTGTATGAAAACTTTATTTGATATTTTCCATGACTTACTCTGATAAATGTTGTCCCTAAACCAGGTATTGCTGACATTTCAAATAGTAATTGCTCTGCTTTGCAATTCATGCAGACCAATCAGCAATGTTATGACTGCAATCTCCACCTCACTAACCAAAATTGGCGTGAGTAGTAGAGGGCAAAAATCTAAAAGTGCCAACGTTGGGTAAAAAGTTCCTTCCTTTACTCTGAAAGCCCCACACTCCTTAATCTTTCAAAATACAAGGAAACTATTCATTTCCACTGTCCTCTGTGTCTTCTCCTGCCTCACTCTGTCCATCTCTCTCTGGGTAGTTGAGGATTCGTCGGTTGGTCTGAATGATATACTGCTGCTGTTTGAAATACACTTTCAGCGCCCCCTTTAGCACCACAAACGCTATGCCACCCTGTTGAGACAGGAGCCAAGATCAATCGACCGACATTTAAAAACGTCACGACAGCCGCAAGGCTTTAAATGTGTCTTTGATTGAGTTACAGCACACATTTCCACCATGGCTCACAATATAAAGCGGTTGCATTCCACAGCTATCAGTCTAACCAGCAAGCGATCATGGTCAGACATGCTGGTACTTACCAGTATAGTGCGCTGGAGACTGGAGGACACCCGTCCAAACAGCAGCCGTCCCACCAGACTAGCAATGGAGGGGAAGATGAGCGCTCCACACAGAGTTCGGGACACAGAGAGATGGTCGCCTGCGCTGAAGACTTCGTGAGGCCCACGCTGCAAAGCACGTCCTGGAAGATGCAACACACCATGCTTAACTGATCCCCGTTTTAGAAGTCTTCACGGTTCTAATTGAAATGAACCAAAAGCATTTTTCAGCTGACACAATTTGCATAAATTTAAAACCTATAAATTGAGATCCGTTCCGAACGGACCTGACGACACACAGACCCAGTCGGGTCAAAAAGACCCGCCGAGTACACAAAAGAATAAACCGAACCTTAAAATTGTGTCACAACAGTAGTTGTGAAATAGTGCAGAAAAGTTGGCTGAGGGACATACAGGTTCCCACACTCACACTGCTGTCAAATGATAAAAGGAAGCAAATTCATTTCAGTCAGATTTGAGTTCATAATTTAGATTTACCAACTGAAGCCAAGGCTGGACCTAAGGACCAATTTGTAATTCCTATCACGGCCCATGGTCAGATCCACAAGCAAGTAAATGTATAAGCAAGTTGCCTATACATGTTCAGTGGCACTTTTGTCAAACCATGAAAAGAACAAGCTGTTGCTTTTTTTCAGTTTCAACATTTTGTAATAATTTCTTTTTATATAGTAAGTTACATATAATAATGTAAACATTAATTAATGAATTATCTGGTCTAGTTGGTAAATTGCATTTACCCGAGAATCATAGAATTTATGTCAGACCCGACCCAGATCCGGGTCAAACACTCAAAGTTGGACCCATGAAGACCTTTACCCCATTTTATTAAAGGCTGTAAAAGCCATTCAAATGTACACCCCTAAATACTGCATATGACAGTGTGTGGCAATGCAGGAGTTTTGTTAATAAACATCTAGTGTATTCCCTTCAATAAATGGTTAATGAAATTATTAATTAATTAAATGGTGTGCATATTAAGTATGTTTCTGTTTATACTGTGTCTAAAGCCGCAGAGCCTTCACAAAACCAAATACCTTGAATCTACAAATGTACTGGTTTTATGAGGAAATATTCAGACTTCTATTGTATTTCTTGGAAACTGGAGGTCAAGCAACCAAAAGACAGGCTCAGTACCACTCACACATTTAATGTGAGCGCTCATGCACGCTGTCCAATAATTTACTTTGGATCCAATGGCAAAGCGGCTTCTGTTCCTCTCAAACATGCACAGATGCTATAATGCGTGTACAAGCGACACATGGAACATACTGATAAGAGGCCCAATGTGCCTGTTTGTGTACCTGGCAGCGGCATCTGTCTATTAGAAGAGTATCTGTGCCACATCCGCACTATGTAATCCTCCCAGCGAACCATCTTGCCCAGCACTAATACAACAGGGATGGTGGGCAGTCCCAGCAACAAGAACATTGGGTCTGCTCGCTCCATCACATAGAGACCCTTCTTATGGCCCACAACCTGGAGCAAGGTTAGATAAAAGGTTAACATGGTAGAACTGTTTCATTATAGGATGATATGTGGATGACAAGTGAACGTCAATGTACCTGCATGACCGTCACAGCGCCGTATGTCACAGCTGACCAGTAGACAGTTCCTATCACCACCCCTACGGAAGCAAATGGACTGACCCGAGACAAAGCTCTGTCTATCTGCTGTAGGAAATACACCAGAGGGCCTGTATAAAAACAACACAGTAGCAACTATGTCAACCATTTTGTTTACACTTTAACAAATGTTATAGGTCAAACAAAAAGTAGCTGTTTGTGTGTGTGTGTGTGTGTGTGTGTGTGTATGTATGTATGTATACACACGCACACACACATATACATACACACACACACATATACATATATTAGTTATTATTTACATTGATACATGAAGCACTGCAATCTGCGTAAATAATAAGCATGACAGCTGTTGTGTTACTTTACGCTTTAGTGGGCTTTTCTCACCCATCTTGGGGAAGACAATAAGGTATTCTGTGCCACACTGTGGGCAGCTGACAGGTCCTGCATTGTTTCCCTTTTGCTTCTCATCAAGCCACCGCTGCAGACAGGCCTGGTGTATCCACTTGGTACAGCCTTTACACCTGCAGGGGCTAACCCATTCTGCCACATGGTCCTCTCTCTCCGTGGCAAAACACACCCAACAGTGTCTGCGTGCGTGCATGCGTACGCGTACACACACACACACGTTGTACAGATGCAGTAAGCCATAACAGTACAACTATAAATACAAACACCACTACAAAATAGAACATTCTTACTTCTCAGGTAGCTCTCCTGCACAAGCCATGGTGTAGGACGTGTCCTCCTCTATGCCTTCAAACGACGGGGTACAGTTTCAACCACGGCCTTTTTACCCCGCAGGTAGCATTACAAACTGTTACACACATAAACACCTGCAAAGCAGAAGACAACTTTACTGCACAAGAGGCTTCTACAGTACATAAAGGAAAATTGTTCTAGTCATCCACATCAACTAACGCTAGATTGGGTCGACAGCATACACACTTCTAACATAACTTAAACTTAACTTAAACTTTATTTAAACGTATGTTAGCAACTGAGATAAGATAGCTAACTGCTAGCGCGCAGTTTGACATTCAAGACAAGATAACAAAACATTGATTTTTACCATCACAAAGAACTTTAGTACGCAAATTCATGTAAAATGTATATTACCTGGAAAGTAATTTTACATGTTCTTATTATGTTTCTGTTCAGACTTCTTTGCATATGAGAAAGTTAATAATGATCAGCTGTGTGGTTGTTAGCTTCGATGACAGGGATAGTACATATATATAGCAAGGAAGAATTCTTCCTCTTCTGCTTTATTTTCGACGGCTAAGCATAATGTTGCCCCCTATTGGTAGTCGACCACAATGCAACATATACTTCTAGGGGAAAATTATTGTTTTTATTGATTACCCACACCTAGTTAGGGGTCCAAGCAGCAAAGCTGCTGGAGCACCATTGGAATTTTAACTTGTAAGGATTATTATTGTTTCCATTTCTGCCATAAAACTGCATGGGCAGCACAAAATATACACACTACAGGCACCAGTGGCAGACTCAGGCTATACGAGGGGTGGGGGCGGAAAAAATAAAAGATCACTAGCTGCATGTGTAAAGGCACCAGCGCAGAGCAATGTGCTGTTGATATGTGTCATATTGCGGCACTTAACCACATTTCACAAAGGGCACCTTGAAGGGCACATTATCATGTTTAATCTAGGGCACCTTAGAGGGAACTTTACCACATTTCCTCATAAGGTCACCTTGGAGGGCACATTTCCTCACACATAGGTGCACCACTTTACCATATTTCCTCACACGGGGGCACCTTAGAGGGAACTTTATCATGTTTTATCTACCATACGAGAGGGCACTTTTCCAGCTGTGTTTTCTAAAAGGAGGAGGGGTGATCGCCCCCTCTGCCCAACCAACCTTGGTGAATTAGCCTGAAGCTGTTCATCCAATTCTCACGAAATTTGGTACAAATCATCTACAGACCATGGTGACAGAATTTTGTATAAAGAATTTTGATCTGACGTCCCGTTTTAAAGTTGTGCACCAATCAACTTTGAAAGCGTGGCCCACAATTACTCTTTGGCCTATATTTTATGATTTCCTTGTCCAATCTAAATGCAACTTGACGAGCATAACCATAATCAATGGGGGCGCTACAACTGACAGATGTCAATATCTCAAGAACTGTTTTAGCTAAAAATCTGAAATTTGGCACACTTATACATGGCCC
>JAODUH010029361.1:5390-23074 GCA_027564835.1 Typhlichthys subterraneus
CTCTGGGTCGAGTCTCTGGTCCCTGGGTCCCTGGGTCTCTGGTCCCTGGGTCTGGTCCCTGGTTCTCTGGTCCCTGGGTCCCTGGGTCTCTGGGTCTGGTCTCTGGGTCGAGTCTCTGGTCCCTGGGTCCCTGTGTCTGGTCCCTGGGTGATAACTGTTAATAGCATCCCCTTCATCACCATCATCATCATGTGTGTCTTCCTCTTCTCCAGGACGAAGACTCCCTGTGCAACAAGCTGTGCACCTTCACCATCACACAGAAGGAATTCATGAACCAGCACTGGTAACTGACCTGCAACACAGCAGCTCTCATGCCCACCATGGGCACTCTGAAGGGGGAGGGTAGAGAGCAGTGGAGGGGGTAGAGGGCAGTGTACTTGTTGGTGAGGGGGGGCATTAGTTGCATTTGTAAAGGATCAAATTGAGTGTACCTTTTTGCACTGACCACCCCCCCCTCCCCTTCCCCCCCAGGTACCACTGTCACACCTGCAAGATGGTGGATGGGGTGGGCGTGTGCACGGTGTGTGCCAAGGTGTGCCACCGGGACCACGAGGTCTCCTACGCCAAGTACGGCTCCTTCTTCTGCGACTGCGGTGCCAAGGAGGACGGCAGCTGCCAGGTGAGAGCCAGCACTGCAGCGCCCCCTGGGAGGAGAGCACCAGCGGTAACTTGGCCTGCGCCCCACCCCACACACACCCACCCACCCATTCCACCCATTCCACCTGGTCAGAGTCCTAGCTAGCGCCCCCACGCATGAGGGGGCCCATGGTAGTCGTGGTGTGTGTGTGTGTACTGTATATATATGTGTGTCTGTGTGTGTGTACTGTGTGTATGTGTGTGTGTATATGTGTGTCTGTGTGTGTGTGGCCGTCTGGGTATACACCGTGCTAATGTAGCTAATTTACCTTACATGACAAACATGAAGCTAATGTAGCTAATGCTCATATTGCTGATGTACCTTATATGACGTTCATGAAGCTAATGTACCTTATGACGTACATGAAGCTAATGTAGCTACTGCTAATATTGCTGATGTACCTTATATGACATTCATAAAGCTAATGTAGCTAACGCTAATGTGACATATGAACCTAATGTAGCTATTGTGATGTCCATCAAGATATTGTAGCTAGTGTGATGTATTTTAAGCTAATGAAGCAAATTAATCCTGAGCCTTTAGTTTACCTTGTCAGCACAGGTCTGCATCCGCTATGTTTGTCTGTCGCTCTCATTTCTCATAACTCTAATTTACTAATTTCTGTGTATATATATATTTGTGTTTATCTGAGCTGTGTACTCCTGTCATGTTGGCTAGGTTGTTTAGTAGTGATGTCATTGATTGTAGACACGTACGGATCACTCCCCGCGGTTCAGTACGCATGTGGGGACGCGGATTCATTGCAAAGTTAACCATCATTGTTTGAATAGAATATTTAGTGTCACTGTTATTTTTTTAATGTAGATAAATCTCCAGATGCACAAGAGGGCTTAATGCACAGAGCGTACTTAAAGCTAAAGTGCCAGCGCTTTCAGTTGTCTTTTCTCTGCCGTGCTTTGCATACTGCAAGGATTGCCGTGGTTATTACCCGCCCTGCCGGTACCCTGCTAACGCTGAGAAGAATAAATCAGCTTTGCGTTCATTGTGCTAGAGTGTGCTGCTACGAGCTATGCTGAATATCAGCACGCCTGGTTTTCTTTGACTCGGCAATTTACAGCAGTGGCAATTACATTTGAATAATACAATGTGCCACATATACAATCATCAGAGCACGGCTATGATGGGCTAGCACGAAGAGCTAGCATGGAATAACAGAAAGTTCCGACTTGACGTCATACCAACATGGATGTTTACATTGTCAAATGAATGAATATTACATGTTTTATTATTATTTACTTGAAAAACACATCAATATGTAATCTTCGATTTAGCTATATTAACGAATATACATATACAATTTGATATGTAAGATGGAACTTAAAATTGTGTTTTTACAACATAGTTATTAGCGGTTTAAAGGCTACAGTCAACAAGGCTATAAACAACAATAGTGTACTATGCTGCTGTGCAACAAGTGGTCGGGCGTCCATGTTTTCCAACTTGAGACCTCTGACCTCTCACGATTGAACGCGTAGACGACATGATGCATTTCCCAGTTCAGACTTCCCACCCACACTAATGTGGAGCATCAGCTAGATCCGGTCTAGTCCGGTCAGGACCCAGGAAGGGCGTGGCCACAAGTCACTGACCCTGGCTGTGCATGTGGTTGCTAGGCGCTGGTGAAGCGTAGCCCCAGCAGCGGGCTGGGCTCTACCCTGAAGGAGGCGTCGGCCTTCCAGAGCGAGCTGCGGCTGCCCGACAGCGGCCCGGCCCCCGACAAGGCACGGGTCACCATCTGTGAGGGCAGGGCCAGCGACGAGGAGCGCCCCAAGAGGAGCAGTGTGTGCCGCAGCATCGAGGGCTGCCAGGATGAGCTGCTCTCCCAGGTGGTGAGTGACCCCTGCCTGACCCCTGTCCCACCGCTGTGTGACCCCTGTTTGACCTCTGTCTGACCTCTCACCGTGTGTGTTGTTGTCGTCCTCTGCGTGTGCTCTAGGTGGGCTCCTCCACAGCGGCGGCCATCTTGGAGATGCTGATCTTCCTGATGGACGCCATCCAGACCAACTTCCAGCAGGCCTCTGCGGTGGGCAGCAGCAGCCGGGCCCACAGGGCCCTCAGTGAGCTGCACAGCCAGGACAAGATGGTGGAGATGACGGACCAGCTCATGGTGCGTGCTGTAGGGGGAGGCGGTCATGTGAGCCCATACATGGGTACCTAGTCCATGTATGTTCTGGAAACATGACTGTACTCGTTACCGTAGGTACCGGAGATCCAACCAGGTGGCGTGCGGCTGCAGCTCCGCCTCAAATCATCAAAAAAACAGAGCGCACAAGTAGCCTACTATAACTAGCCTATTGTAGTAGGCTAGTTATAGTAGGCTACTACAACTAGCCTACTATAACTAGCCTATTGTAGTAGGCTAGTTATAGTAGCCTACTATAACTAGCCTACTACAACTAGCCTATTGTAGTAGCCTACTATAACTAGCCTACTACAACTAGCTACTACAACTAGCCTACTACAATATATATATATACAGTCATGTGAAAAAGAACATACACCCTCTTTGTATTTTGTAGTTTTACATGTCATAACATTATATATATATACATATATATATAAATATAAATATATATATATAAATAAATAAATAAATAAAATGTATTTTATTTCGTGGTATTGAAATGAGTATCGAGAATCGTGGAATTCGACTACTACATTTGTGGTATTGTAACATCCCTAGTACATATACACCCATAGATGTAGTCTAAACACTGTGCCTGTACTCACTTTGTGTCTCTGTGTGTGTGTGTGCCCGTGCCAGGTGCCCACCCTGGGTTCCCAGGAGGGGGCGTTTGAGAACGTGAGGATGAACTACAGTGGTGACCAGGGCCAGACCATCCGTCAGCTGATAAGCGCCCACGTGCTGCGACGCGTGGCCATGTGTGTGCTGTCCTCCCCCCACGGACGCCGCCAGCACCTGGCCGTCAGCCACGAGAAGGGCAAGGTACTGCTGCTGCACTGGAAACACTGGGAACACTGGTGTGGTCTCAGGTGGGACCAGACCAGTGTTCTGCTGCTGCACTGGGTCAACTGGTTCCACTGGTGTGGTCTCAGGTGGGACCTTCTTTGAGCTGTGTGGACAGTCCTGATATCATGTTTTTTTACCTTATTTTAACGTGTGCATTCTATTCTCAAAATAAGGCCTTAAAATCTTTCACAGTATTGAATTTTCATTAACGGTCTTAAATATATATTCTTATTATATAGTCTACTAAAAACTAACGTTAGAGCTGACTGCTATAATGGACCATAAACATTTTTAATAAGAGAGTACATCTCTGTCATCTACATGACAGATGTACTATAAATTGTGAAAGCTAGTAAGACAATAGTGAAGTAATAGTAAATGATGTAGTAAGCTATATAATGAGCTCTACAGTATGTCCTTTGTGGTGAACTAATAATATTACAGTAAGATATGCAAAATGTAATCTGTATTCCTGACCACATTATTTATTTTGTAGGATAAACACACACCACTAGCAAATATGGATGTGAGAAATATAATGCATTGTTTAATTAAATTCAAGTAGCCATTTATTAAAGCATCCATATGTATTTGAGATTATATCCCTCAATATTTTGCCAGTATAGCCATGACGTTTGCATTCAATTTAATTTAAATGGAAATGTTTCTTCAGGCTCAGGATTTATTTTCACTTCAAACCTCGCCTGTGAGTCTTCACAGGCGAGTAGTGACTCTAAGATAGGAGCTTGTTTGTACACGTGTGTGTGTGTGTGTGTGTGTGCAGGTCACGGTGCTGCAGCTGTCTGACCTTTGACCTCTGTGTGTGTGTGCACGTGCACAGATCACGGTGCTGCAGCTCTCTGCCCTACTGAAGCAGGCTGACTCCAGCAAGCGGAAGCTGACCCTGACCCGCCTGGCCTCGGCCCCCGTGCCTTTCACTGTGCTCAGCCTGACGGGGAACCCCTGCAACGAGGACTACCTGGCCGTGTGTGGCCTCAAGGTCAGCCTGTTACCCCTCCCTGTGACCTCAAGGTCATCCTGTTACCTCTCCCTGTGTGACCTCAAGGTCAGCCTGTTACCTCTCCCTGTGTGACCTCAAGGTCAGCCTGTTACCTCTCCCTGTGTGACCTCAAGGTCAGCTTGTTACCTCTCCCTGTGTGACCTCAAGGTCAGCTTGTTACCTCTCCCTGTGACCTCAAGGTCAGCCTGTTACCTCTCCCTGTGTGACCTCAAGGTCAGCCTGTTACCTCTCCCTGTGACCTCAAGCCTGTTAGATACTGTCACCTTGCATCTCTTTGGGACACAGTAGGTAGGTTGGGGCAACAGGTGATCCAGAGGTCGCTAACTCCTCACCAAGTGTCAAGGTGTCCCTGAGCAAGACACTTAACCCTAACTGCTCCTGGTGGTCAGGTTGCACCTTGCATGACAGCCTCACCATCGGAGTGTGAATGTGTGAACGTGAGGATATTACTGTACAGCGCTTTGAGTGGTTGGGAAAGCGCAATATAAATGCAGTCCATTTACGATGCTAGGTTCTGTACATGTAAAAGTGTGTAGAGGCTAAATCAATGAACACGTTTGTGGGTAAAGGATTACATGAGGCGGACTAAACAGTGTTCCAGTCAGTATTAGCTTCATGGCTGTAGTGTCCAGTAGAAATGCCTGTAGAGGTGGCCCTTCCTGACAGTGTCCTGACTGCCCCACCTCCAGGACTGCCACGTCCTGACCTTCAGCAGCACAGGCTCTGTCTCGGACCACCTGGTCCTGCACCCCCAACTCGCCACGGGCAATTTCATCATCAAGGCCCTTTGGTTGCCTGGCTCCCAGACAGAGCTGGCCATCATCACAGCTGACTTTGTCAAGGTGCGTGCATGTGTGTGTGTGTGTGCGTGTGTGTGTGTGTGTGTGTGTGTGTGTTGGAAGTAGCCTTTACATTGATCTATATAAACGGTAGTTGCATCTAGATGGACCCTAATATTCCGACTTGAATCAGTTTAAAGCCCAAACTGAGTGAAATCGGATTGAAATTTCATCTGGAAACAGATCAACTGATCCATAACCCGATTGAAGGAAGAATTTGTGGTTGCATTCTTCTGCACATGCACCAATAAGTCTTTAAAGGTACAGTCAGCTTATTGCAAGCTAATTGTAAGCTAATACACATTTTGTCATGTTTACCAGAAATCTCATCGCAGTTTGCTAGCTTACCGTTCTATGTGCATGTTGAAAAAATGATCTAATGCTTCTACACAGCCCTGGCTCCGTAAATAGGAACATAAACAACGTGGCGAACACCGCTCACATCAACAAAGCCGTAGCACTACACTTTGCTTCACAATGTGTTTCAATGTGTGGTGCTATATTGTGGTGGAGGGATATTGTTGACTAAACTTGCCTTTACTTTAAGCTACTGTTGTTTTGTGAATGCCCAATTCGTTAGAGACAAGGAAATATTCTGCACAGCTACTGTACAAAGTCTGGACAATTTTAGCCTTTTGACTAGCGGGACACATTACATTACCGAGCCTACATAATGTGCGCAGGATAGATGGCTATTCCGATTAATTGTGACAGTGCATGTAAACACAGATCGTATTAGATAACATCCCATGTAAACAGGTAACCCGAAATCTTCAATCAGAATGATTCTATTTGTAACGACAAAGTGTCCACGTATGCTAGCTATCGCATCTGGATTGTAACCAATCATCTATGACCCATCCTCCCATTACAGTTCAGACAGCCAATCATGTAAAAAAGTGGCACTCGAAACACGGAATGTTGAGCCGCAGGGGAGCTGGATGGAGGTGGCAGCAATAACATCTGACCTCTGACCCTAGGCTACACACGGCCCTCTGCACTCCCTGGGAAAGGCTGGTGTCATTGTGTTGTTGACGTCTCATGCCCCCCCCCCCCCCCCCAGATCTATGACCTCTCGGTGGACGCCCTCAGCCCCGTGTTCTACTTCCTGCTGCCCAGCTCCAAGATCCGCGACGCCACCTTCCTGTTCAGCGAGGAGGGCAGGAACACCATCGTCATCATGGCGTCAGCGGGCTACATGTACACGCAGGCCATGGACGAGTCCAGCAGCGCTCAGAATGGCCCCTTCTACGTCACCAACGTGCTAGAGGTCAGCCACGACGACCTCAAGGTGGGTGCCCTGAGCCCAGGCTCAGCATATGCTCATTCTGACTCTGTCTCTCTGACTCTGTCTCTGTGTGTCTCTCTGTGTCTCTCTCTCTGTGTCTCTCTCTCTGTGTCTCTCTCTCTGTGTCTCTCTGTGTGTCTCTGTGTCGCTCTGACTCTGTGTGTCTCTGTGTCTGTGTCTCTCTGTCTGTGTCTCTGTGTGTCTCTCTGTCTGTGTCTCTCTGTCTGTGTCTCTGTGTCTCTCTGTCTGTGTCTCTGTGTGTCTCTCTGTCTGTGTCTCTGTCTGTGTCTCTGTGTCTCTCTGTCTGTGTCTCTGTGTCTCTCTGACTGTGTCTCTCTGTCTGTGTCTCTGTGTCTCTCTGACTCTGTGTGTCTCTCTGACTCTGTGTGACTCTCTGCCTCTCTCTGTCTCTGTGTCTCTCTGACTCTGTGTGTGTGTGTGAGCAGGACAGCAGTGGCCAGGTGGCGGGGGGGGGTGTCTCTGTGCACTACTCCCATGTGCTCCAGCTGCTGTTCTTCAGCTACAGTCAGGGCAAGTCCTTCGCCGCCACCGTGGGGCGCTGTTCCCCCGAGGTGCAGCGGCTCTTCCCCATCAACGTGAAGGGGTAACCACACACACACACACACACGCACGAAACCTACATGCACGCACACACACACACACACACACACACAGCACTTACAACCCACACCCTAACCTGTCTGCCTGTGTGTGTGTGTGTGTGTGTGTGTGTGTGTGTGTGTGCGTGCGTGCGTGCGTGTCTGCCTGTGTGCGTGCGTGCGTGCGTGCGTGCGCGTGCGTGCGTGTCTGCGTGTGTGTGTGTGTGCGTGTGTGCGTGCGTGTCTGCGTGCGTGTGTGTGCGTGTGCGTGCGTGTGTGTGTGTGTGTGCGTGTGTGCATGCGTGCGTGCGTGTGTGCGTGCGTGCAGGTCCAACGGGGGCAGCAGCAAGGCGGCCCCGGCCCTGTGCCAGTGGTCCGAGGTGATGAACCACCCGGGGCTGGTGTGCTGCGTGCAGCAGGCCACGGGGGTGCCCCTGGTCATCATGGTGAAGCCCGACACCTTCCTGGTCCAGGAGATCAAGACCCTGCCCGCCAAGGCTAAGGTAGGGCTCTGCACCCACGCCTGACACTAGAGGGCGCCACAGTAGAATAATGCCATAATATGGAAAGACGTTATATAGTTATAGTGTGTATACACACACACACATACATACGTTACTGTTGGTAACTTGCATTGCTTGTTGTAATGCTATTGTAATGGTGGCGCCCCCTGTGTGTGGGCCAGAGTACTGACTGTGTGTGTGTGTGCAGATCCAGGACATGGTGGCCATCCGCCACACGGCCAGCAGCGAGCAGCAGCGCACCACCATGATCCTGCTCTGTGAGGACGGCAGCCTGCGCATCTACATGGCCAACGTGGACAACACCTCCTACTGGCTGCAGCCGGCACTGCAGCCCAGCTGCGGCATCAGCATCATGAAGCCCATGCGCAAGCGCAAGGCAGCTGCCGCAGGTGAGGTCACAGGGTCACGGGGTCACGGGGAGATGCCAGCCAGGTGGTTCTCACAGAACCATCTGAAGAGGCAGGTGACGAACCTGTTAACCAGCGGAGCCAGTTCAAGTCGGAAGAAGGGTGAAAACGTTTTCCATTGAGAAGAGCTTTAATTCAGCATATGACCTTCTAATACATTCCAATTTAGCTGGTGCTATTGCAGTAGGTTAGGCTTTAGGAACCGCCATTGTCGCTTTGAGACTCTCATTCGCTCGCTGCCTGTCCACCTAAGCCACAACCGTAGCTGTCAGCATCATGCTGATTGGCCACAGAGCACGCTGACCTGAAGCACCAAGGATCTCAAGCGTTCCAGGCTGATTCTCACGTCAAACTGAAGCTGAAGGGGTTAATTGATTAGTTGTTGACTTGTCTTTGAAACAGTCCTGTTTATAAGAAGGTTAAATTACATGTCCATCTCTATTAGAGCCCGGAACACCCACAGCAAGGCAGTGTTGGACTACCTAAACGAACCACTTAGCTGAATAATGTAAAATAGAAATCACTACAAATAAATCTAATTAATTACTAGAACAGAACTATTTCACTTAATATACCACCTATTCAATGAGCAAATGCGTGGCTTGTTTTTATTGTTGATTATTTGTTAAAGCATTAGCTCTGCCCTGTCTGAGGTGAAGCGGTCACTACCCACCTGTCCTCTCTAACTGGCCTGGGGGGGGGGCTCCTCTCGCAGCCACTCGGACCTCCAGCCAGCTGAGCTTCCCCGTGGACTTCTTCGAGCACAACCAGCAGCTGACGGAGGTGGAGTTTGGGGGCAACGACCTCCTGCAGGTGTACAACGGGCAGCAGATCAAACACAGGCTCAACTCCACAGGGATGTATGTGGCCAACACCAAGGTGAGCAGGCTGCTGGCGCCCCCTGTGGGAGGGCCGTGGCATACACACACTCCACCTGGTGGAGGGACGTGTGTACAGCAGGTACATATCACAGCATACAGTGCATATCAGCCTGACAGCCTGTCACTCCTCATTACCCTCCCCCCCAGCCCGGAGGCTTCACGGTGGAGGTGGTGAACAACAACAGCTCCATGGTGATGACGGGCATGCGTGTGCAGGTGGGCAGCCAGGCTGTGGAGCGGGCCCCCTCCTACCTGGAGGTGTTGGGCCGCACCATGCAGGTAGGCCTGAGCCGCGCACGCTGGTTCGACTTCCCCTTCACCCGCGAGGAGGCCCTGCAGGCGGACAAGAAGCTGGCCATCTTCAGTAAGGGCCTTATTGGCAGGACTTCACACTCACACACACACACACACACATACTAGGGTTGGGGACCGGACTCTGTACTTGTAAGAGTACCGACCGAATTACGTCAGTACTGCTGAGTACCGATTGAGTTAAATCAATCGGTACCAGATTTCGGTACCTTAGAGCGCGTAAAGAGAGAAACGCGAGCGGGATTACATCATCCCTGCACAGCCTGCAGCTTGTTCATTGTTCAACACAATCACAGGCTTACCTTTTTTCTGTACTTTACTCCCACTTACAGTTTCGTAGTTCATGGGGGGGTTACATTTATCCACCGCTGGCTGCAGGAGACTGGCCTATTAATAGATTTCTTAATTTTCGCTGTGCCGTCATCTAGTAGGCTAAAGGAGTTTCCAGTATTTAGTCGTCCTGCTCAAGGGACAAATAGCTTTTTATTTTTGCACGTTGCACATCTGTCTCTCAGGGGATTTCCTGCACGGAGCCTCTGTTAACACTACGTAGGGCCTAATTTGCAGTTGAGACTGGAGCAGTGAGATGAACAGACCGCTGTAGAAGTGGACACAGCAAACACAGCGGAATGATGAGAGAGCAGGAAGTGTAACACACGTTACTGGAAGTGCAATAAAAGCCTCGCCAGTGAAAAGTCAACAAAAGTAATCCGTGCAAAATACAGACAACAGACTCCAGAGTGATTTTCAACAATATAAACGATAAAGCAGAACATAAGACGGTAGATGTTTTTCTATGGTCATATCGCACATCCCTGGTCACACCTCTCATTATCTCCCTCCCCGCTTCTCCCCCACCACCAGTTGGGGCCTCTGTGGACCCAGCCGGGGTGACCATGCTGGACTCCATCAAGATCTACGGCAAGCCCAAGGAGCAGTTTGGTTGGCCCGAGGAGCCCCCCGAGGACTTCTCCTCGGCAGCCGTGAGCAGCGTGTGCAGCCCCAACCTCAACCAGAGCAACGGGGTTGCCGACGGCGACGTGGCCACACCCGCTCCTGTGGGCGGCAGCGTGCTGGAGAGGTACGGGGTCACGGGGCCATAATGCTGTCCCCCGATTGGTGGGTTTGGTTTATCACGTCTACCAGCTGATCCAAGAGAGCCAGGGACATCATGCTCTTCAGCAGAGGGTAGTACTCAGCGATCGCAAGAGCCTATGAAGGAGCAGCCTATGGCATTGAAGGGGGCGGAGCCTATGAGGGAGCAGCCTATGGCATTAAAGGGAGAGGGGCTTTTATTTTGATCTAGTTCAAATGTATCTTTCTCCAGCATTGCTGACTGCACCTTTAATTCTAACAGCATCAATGGCTGCCAAGATAGATGGCTATTGCTAGGAGACGCTCATCTGTTACCCAGGCGACATGTATACTTATTTACCACTGGTTTGATTTGAGTTATTCACTAAAATGAGGTGAACGTAAACGCTCTTCCAGCCCTAGTGGTTGTCTGATGGCTGGGACGCGTGTAGTCCGTCTCTAGCGCGCTATCGGCCGCGGCTAGCGCGCAGGAGCGCAGCTGGCCTGTAGGGGGCAGCGACGCTTTAGTGGGACCTAACAGGACGGTGCATGTCCTCGTCATCTCTTCTTGCATGTCATTCTTCTGGTTCAGTTACTTTCTGTGATCCTTACACATTGTTGTTCTGTTTCTTTTGCTCCCAATAAACCAAAACATGTAAAGTTGTGAAACTGAGTCCTTGTCAACATTGGACCGGTTAGTAACACTGCTCTTTCTCTGCTTGCTTCTGTGTGTGTGTGGTTTGTGCATGCCTGTGATCGTGCATGTTCCATCTGCACACTGTAAACATCATCTGCTGCCCTGCCTCAGCCTGTTACCATAGCAGCTGGTCACCTAGGGTGACCATGTAGATTAGAAGCTTGTCTCCTAGGTGACCATGTAGACTAGCAGCTTGTCTCCTAGGTGACCTGCCTTGGCTGGTGTGTGGTCGAGCCAGCAGTAGTCACAGTGCTGACCGACTCTCTCTCTCGTCCAGGCTGGTGGTCAGCTCGCTGGAAGCCCTGGAGAGCTGCTTTGCTGTGGGCTCGTCCAGCGAGAAGGTACGGGCACAGAGAGGAGGGGGGGGGGGGGGTCTGTTGGTGAGTGCAGTGATTTTGATAATAACTGTGTGTGTATGTGTGTGTGTGTGTGTGCGTGCGCGTGCAGGAGAAGAACAAGGCTGCAGCTCTGGCGCTAGCCACTCTGCTGCTCTCCATGCCCACCCCTGCTGGTGTGCAACAGCAGACCAAGGGCCTCCTGGCCAGCCTGCACACCAGCCGCACAGCCTACCACACCCACAAGGTACCACTATATTGTATACACCAGCGTAAGCTAGCGTCGCTAGCCGCTGTAAGCTAGCATGCCCAGTCCAGTGAAGGGTGTAACCTAGCATGTGTAAGCTAGCCGGTGTAAGCTAGCATGTGTAAACTAGCATGCCCAGCCCAGTGAAAGGTGTAAGCTTGCATGTTTAAGCTTGCATGTGTAAGCTAGCATGTGTAAACTAGCATGCCCAGCCCAGTGAAAGGTGTAAGCTTGCATGTGTAAACTAGCATGTGTAAACTAGCATGCCCAGCCCAGTGAAGGATGTAAGATAGCCGCTGTAAGATAGCAGGTGTAAGCTAGTATGTGTAAGCTAGCATGTGTAAACTAGCATGCCCAGCCCAGTATAGGGTGTAAGCTAGCCAGTGTAAACTAGCATGTGTAAACTAGCATGCCCAGCCCAGTGAAGGATGTAAGATAGCCGCTGTAAGATAGTATGTGTAAACTAGCAGGTGTAAGCTAGTATGTGTAAGCTAGTATGTGTAAGCTAGCATGCCCAGCCCAGTGAAGGGTGTAAGCTAGCCGGTGTAAACTAGCCGGTGTAAGCTAGCATGCCCAGCCCAGTGAAGGATGTAAGCTAGCAGGTGTAAACTAGCATGTCCAGCCAGTGTAAGCTAGCGCATGAAGGGCGTCTCTGGCCTGCCTGTGCCCAGGACCAGTCCCTGCTGAGCCATGCCGTGCAGTGTTTGAACAGCTGCAGCCGGGAGGGCCGGGACCTGGACCCCGACGTGTTCCAGAGGCTGGTGATCACGGCGCGCTCCATCGCCATCATGCGGCCCAGCAACCTGGTGCACTTCACCGAGACCAAGCCGCTGCACGAGGCCGGTGAGTGTCTGCACCAGCAATGTGGAGTTTTGCCTTCTAATGCTGTGTCGGTGTGTCCCTTGTGAATGCATGCACATGCACGCACACACACACGCACACGCACACACACACGTGATGTGTGCCGATGGAGGTCAGTGACATGCATCAATATATGACTATATGTATTATCACTGCATACAGACATCAGTATAACACATGACTATATATGTATTAATACTGCATACAGACATCAGTATAACACATGACTATATATGTATAGTGGTAGTAGACCAGTGCATCACTAGTGTGTGTTGTGCTCTAGAAGTGGGGGAGGAGGGCCATCACCAGGCGGATGGGGAGAGTGGGAACTTCATCATGCAGCTCGTGAACAACTTCTGGAAGCTACACGCCCTCAAACCCAAGAACGCCTTCCTGGCACCTGCCTGTCTCCCAGGTACACACGACCACCCTATATAACTGTGTCTGCTCTACAGTAGGAACATCTGACACGGTAGGACAGATTGACAGAAAACCAGGTGGATTCCATACGCACGCTGGTCTTAAAGTAAACAAATAGCCTACAGCGCTAATCTGGATTCCTTACTTTAGTTGCCTTCCAGGTTCAAATTAATGAATTTGAAGGGACAAAATAACTTGTAAAATTGTCCTACAAGGCTGAATAAAGGGTTATAGCTTGACTGTCGACTATGCTACCATTTGCATGCAACAGGCCATACCAGTATTGGACTTTTGCGTTTGTTTAAAGATGGAAAACATTTTAACAAAAATTTGACTAAAATATAATAAAAAAAAATTATATTTTCGGCGACAAAAATACACAAACTACTTCAAATGAAAATTACTAAAATGTGACTAGACGAAAATGCTTAATAGTTTTAAAGACTAAAACGAAGACTAAATCTAAAATTGCTGCCAAAATTAACACTGCAACGAAAAGTCATTACATTTTGTGTGTTCAGGCCTGACCTGAACACACAAAATGTAATGACTTTTCTCTATATATCTATATCTATGACTGTGTTCAGGCCTGACCCACTCTATATATCTCTACATCTATGTGACTGTTCAGGCCTGACCCACTATATATATCTCTATATCTATGTGACTGTGTTCAGGCCTGACCCACTATATATATCTCTATATCTATGTGACTGTGTTCAAGCCTGACCCACTATATATATCTCTATATCTATGTGACTGTTCAGGCCTGACCCACTCTATATATCTCTATATACTGTGTGTATGTGTATTCAGGCCTGACCCATGTGGAGGCCACGGTCAACGCACTGGTAGACATCATCCATGGCTACTGCACATGTGAGCTGGACTACATCAACGTGGCCTCAAAGATCTACATGCAGATGCTGCTGTGCCCTGTGAGTACCCCCCCCCCCCCTTCCCTAAGCACATCTGCACACATACACACACATGCTTGTGACGTGACCTGTCCCTGCGCTCTGGCTGCAGGACACCTTCGTGAGCTTCGCCTGCAAGCAGGCCCTCATCAGGGTCCTCCGGCCCAGGAACAAGAGGCGTCACGTGACCCTGCCGTCGCCGCCACGCTCCAACACGCCCGTCGGTAGGGAGACGCTCTGGGTGTTCTGTTGTTGACTTTAAAGATCGCGCTCTTCTTTATTTTAGCACTAAAGTTCTTCCTACAGCATATTTAATACATATTACCTGCCATTTTATTGTGAGGGCTTTAAGGTGAGGTGAGGGCTCTGAGGTGAGGGCTGTACGGTTAGGGCTCTAAGGTGAAGTGAGGGCTCTAATGTGAGGGCTCTAAGGTTAGATGATGGCTCTGATGTGAGGGCTCTTTGAGATGAGGGCTCTAATGTGAGGGCTCTAAGGTGAAGTGAGGGCTCTAAGGTGAGATGAGGGCTCTAATGTGAAGTGAGGGCTCTAAGGCGAGGTGAGGGCTCTGAGGTGAGGGCTCTAATCTGAGGTGAGGGCTCTAAGGTGAGATGAGGGCTCTAAGGTGAGGTGAGGGCTCTAATGTGAGAGCTCTAAGGTGAGGTGAGGGCTCTAATGTGAGGGCTCTAATGTGAAGTGAGGGCTCTAATGTGAGGGCTCTAAGGTGATATGAGGGCTCTAAAGTGAGGGCTCTAAGGTGAGGTGAGGGCTCTAATGTGAGGGGTCTAATGTGAGGTGAGGGCTCTAATGTGAGGTGAGGGCTCTAAGGTGAGGGTTGTAAGGTGTGATGGTGTCTTCCAGGAGACAAGGATGACGATGACGACGATGACGCAGACGACAAGATGCAGTCGTCGGGGGTGACGGGGGGAGTGGAGGGCAGGCAGGAGAGCCAGGAGCAGAGTGAGGTGGACCACGGCGACTTTGAGATGGTGGTAAGCTGCCCACAGGAGGCCCTGGGAGCTCTTACTAACTGCTAGCTTACTTCCTGATATCTGCAGATGGGCCCTAACGAGGTTCAGTTACCTTTATGTACGGACAACCGATCAATCTGCTGGTTTCCACCATGACCAGCAATGATCGGCAATCGGCCGGTAGAGGTAGAACATGCAAGCAGCCAGGTGATGCATACAGTATGCTGCAGGTACTTAGAGAGCACAGGTAGCTGTGATGTCGTCACGTAGGGAGACGTGGGCAGAAGAGTCTGAAACGGTAATATTTACATGTGGGTGGTGTGTGTATTAAAGAAGCCAATAGCGTACGGGGGAGAGAGGGAAGCAAAGGAGAGGTAGTTCCATCCATGTTTGTGGGATAGCCTGCATTTTTATGTCACTGGCAGCTTAATAAACATTTAATTTTTATAACCGATCTAATGTTTCTCACGTCGTGTCCCTGGAGGAATGACTCCGGTACAGATATTGTAATACCACGGTGTGGATCAGAAGTCTAGAAAGTAACACAAGCGAAGCACACTCATTTAAACCACATTCACGATGAACTATTACATTATATCCTGTAACCTCAAGTCAGGTCAATAATAACCTGTGTGTTTTTGCTTTTGTATGATAGGTTGCCTATTAGCTGCTAAAGTCGAAGTGCTTCGGTTGTATTTTAATTTGTTGTTGCAAAATGTACCTGCCACCGCCGTAGTCCAAAGCGCCGTCAGGAAAATATTTAAATGTGAACTTTACTTCTAAAACTCCACCATTGTCCTTCTTCATCATGCTAGTAATCCAGTCTCTCTGCACGCCCAAAGCTCGCTGCTTACAGGCAGTCATTTAAAAGGAGATGGATAATGTTGCGTTAATTGCGTAAATTTTTCTGCTGTTACAGTTAACCAACAACATTAACTGTTCACTTACATGTAAGAGTAACAATGTTTAACAGTATTTTACAGTTATTTTGAAATACAGTCAGATACTGCTGAAAATTCACGTAAATTAACAGCAGTTCGTTACAGTAAAAAACCAGTGCTGACGGTTCAGGGTCCGTCAAGAAATTATGATGATAGGCAAGTGCTGGCGTCTAAGGGACCATAACACGTGAATACATTTTTTAATTAATATATTTGCGTCTAAATGACAGAGCTGTCTAATAAAATCATAATTGGCTAAAAATCTGACAGGTCAGCCAGTAATCGGAATCGGCCAAGAAAAATGAAATCGGTGCATCCCTAATACTTTTACAGACATGAGACGACATTAAACTAAACTCACTGAACATGTTACATTTTCCAAGCTAGTCAAGACCGTTTGCAGGTTTGTGCATATGACTCTTCATAGCTTTTGGCAGGCCTTCTTACCTTAGGCCCATATCTATCCACTGATAACAGTACATCATCCACCATTTGATAAGGGTCAAAACCACTCTTGTTACATTGGCAAAGGTTCAGAATAATCAAATCCATTAAAATATTTGGTCCCAAAAAAAATTTTTTTTTAAACAATTTGATGAATAAATTCTGTCTGCACGGTCTGCTGTTGCATTCATTTAATTTTGGCCTGCAGACGTAATCTTCCATATATTGTCATACTCGTAGTTTACACGTTAGCGGGGCTTGTTGGGACATGAAAATAGCTGCTGCAGTCTGAGGTTTTGACACTTCAATTGAACTAATAGGAGCTTCCCTCAGTCTGCATCAATCAAGGGAATCCATGTTGAAAGTCGACCCATACTCTTCTTACAGACCAAGCCAGTTAAAACAGATTGTGTTGTTTGTTTATGTTTATGTATTTGTTTTTACTGATCGTATACCTACATACCTGTGTGTGTGTTTGCGTGCGCGTGTGTGAGAGCAGTCAGAGTCCATGGTCCTGGAGACGGCAGAGAACGTCAGCAACGGCAACCCCTTGCCACTAGAGGCGCTGTTGGCCGGGGCAGAGGGCTTCCCCCCCATGCTGGACATACCCCCCGATGCGGACGACGAGACCATGGTGGAGCTGGCGATCGCCCTGAGCCTCCAGCAGGACCAGCAGGGTCAGACCCCCCTCCCCCACCCCCCCCTTATTAGAGATAGAAACAAGATGAGATCAGGATTCAGCAATACCATGTTTATTAGTCTCCCTTAATCAGGGTAGCCGCGGGGTCTTAAAGGTATTACAAAGGTATGGGATTTAATATCCTCAAAAAAGGCCTTAAAAGCTTTGAATTTCCCTTACAAAGTATTGAATTTTCATTAACGGGCTTACATTGATACGCTTTGTTATTTCGTAGCCTAGTGATTGCTCGGTGTCATCAGTCTGGAGGTACGCTGTTTGTTTACATGCATACACTTCACATATACAGGAGCACTAGGCTCTACCTTAGCTATCTGTAATGGTAGCTCCACTGGCAGGGCTCATGCCTGCGGTGTGGAGATGGTGTGAGCAAGACATTAAGTTTATCTACTCAGGTATAATGTGCATAGCCTTGTTTAGTCTATCAGACAAGACATTTCACAAGTTGTGCGTCAATATATTTTAAAATAAAGCACAGTGAGCAAATATTTTGCGTAATATTGCACGGTATTACACGGTACGGGGGGGTCATATCTAAGAGGAGGGTTGAGGTGTGTGTGGGGGGGCATATCTAAGAGGGGG